>JAODAL010005936.1:0-138657 GCA_025379985.1 Phyllomedusa bahiana | reverse complement strand
GTTGTTACTATTGAAATCTATTTTTTTTTTTAAATGGACACTGTCTGCAATAGCTTTCCCCGGGGTTCCCTTCTCTAACAATTAGCTATATGTCATATAATATCCATGTGGCTCATAGCCAGGTGACCCCGCTCTAAAACATCTGAATGTGCTAACAAGGCGAGTAAAGATACACTGTTGTGAGATAAAAATTTTCGTATAGTCTTCAAAATCTCAACTCGTCCTGTTTTGTACCATTATCGGTCACGATCAACACAAATTCCAATATGTCCAAAAAATGCCTAAAATCTGCTTAGTGCACTGATGAGAAAGCTGCTTATTCTAGATAATTTGAAGTAATAGGAAACCTATCATTCTTCCATTGTGGTCCTCCTTTCAAAACATACAGAGAGATGAGGAAATAGCTGCTTAAGCCTGAATAGCAAATACAGTGCTCTTTTACCTTCTAAATATTTAAAACATCTTGTGCCATTCTCCACAACAATTGGCAAGAAGATTGATGTCTTACAGTAATAATGGGTGAGGGAAGTACATTTCCAAAATGCCAGTTCTTTTTGTATGTTCCTCTCTGCATGCACCAAAATATCAGTACGCTCAGCAAAGTTTGCCTGTTAATGTTCAACTAGGTACAGTAGTAGGTGTATAGCCCCAAGAGAGATAGATCAATTTGACACTCACAGCACTTCAGCCTATTTAAGTATGCATGTACTTCCTTGTAAGTTGCCTTGTCTAATTAGCTGGGGAGGTGCTCCATCTTCATCCCTTGATGTCTCACTGATGCTGGAAAGTGGAAAGAATTTCTGTCAGTGACCATGATGAAGCAGCACTTGATTATACTACAAGGTGTCCTGCAGACTGAGTCCAGACTGATTCAGCTAATCATCAACTATATTCAATTTGGAATCTCTTCCTGACTGCTGATAGTTTTGTGTTTTTATATTGAAGTATCCCCATTCTATGTAAATATACAATACAAATGCATTGTAAATGGCCTCTACAAAACGTATGGTAAAAAGTTATTTAAATCCCCTCAAAAAACAAGGGGGTGCTCATTACTTCTGAAGAAAAACAAGATTCAATACCCAGAGGAAAATAATCTTCCTTCTACCACAAGAACTGTGAATCTGTGAAATAGCTGCTTGAGGAGCTGGACACAGCAGGATCAGTTGAAGGTTTCAAGAAAGGCTTAGATAACTGCATACAAGTAAATAATAATAATACTTATGTAGCCATATAAAATTTCTATTAGACTGTAGATCCGGTCTGATGGCAATTTTGGAAATAGAAATAAAATATTCCTTTGGGGCAGATTGGTTCTTGACTTAAAGTCTGCATCAGAAGGGGAAAACAAAGCTTAAAAATTCACTGTACCTCTCCCTTCATCCACATATTTCCCCACCCTTGGTTGAACTTGATGGACATTTGTCTTTTTTTCAACCAAATTAACTATGTATCTGTGGTTTCTCGTGCACATATTTTACTCTCCTGACTCCTTATGATGGAGAATCCAGTTGTACAATAAAATGCTAAAAATCTGTTGGATCTTTAAAAATTAAAGTGGTTTTCTCACCCCAATGATTAGCGTTTAGCATGTAGAGAAAGGTAAATGAAGATTACTACCAAAAACAATGCAGTTTTGATTTTGCTATGTTCAGGAGGTAAAGATTTTACCTAATGCTAGTGTACACAAGTTTCTCTATGTTACTGAGCACCTCTCCCTGCTCTCTTATTGATTGCTCCAACCAACTGTGGTTAGTCACTCCCCGCTGGGTGTTATTTCTAGCAGAGAAGCTTGTTTATGTAAGTCAATGTCTAGTTTTAACCCTTAGAGCTCTGTAGCTTTGTCCAGTTTGTTTAGATTACAAACCTCCTGTACCCATATCACTGTAACAGGTGTAGCTAGGAATAGCAGAACTGATATGCCAATCACTCCTATAGAACCACCCTCAGCCTAACCAGGAAGTGTAATTCTGAAGCTGGCTGTGGCTCTGTGAAACATCATGATGAGAAAATCACCTTAAATACTAAGGTACTGGTGCCCAATAAAATAAAAAAACTATACTCGCCTTCCTTCTCACCTATGTTCCAGCACTGGCTCTATGGCTTCTCTATCTGGTCTTCTGTTTTCTTTCTGTCTTACATGGAGCAGGATATCATCACTGCAGCGGTCACTTGTCTCTTCCTACTTTACCATTATCATCATCATTCGAAGCTGTTCACTTCTCAACGGTGATGTAAGGGAAGGAGCATATGACCAGTTTCCTCTCAATCTGTCTCCTCAGGCTGTGGGTGGTTCTATTGGGGTGATTAGTATATTCAGCTTCAACCCTGAAATGTACAGGAGAGCTAATCTTCAATAAATAAAAGCTACAGGTGCTGTGAGCACTGAATACAGTGTCCTTATCTTAAACAGATGCTAACCTTGTTAGAGTTAATTAGTTTTTCTCTACAGTTCAGTCCCATCAGTCTGTCCCTTGGGAGTGACATCACTCCCTGCTCTCTGCTCTGTCAGCTAATCAGATAACAGACGTCTGTCTCGTGTGCAGCACGAAAAACCACATAAAAAAACGCTTTTATCTCATGACTAAAGTAAAATCAACAAAGCAATATTTTTTTTCTTTAACTGTATTTTTATTAAAGTTATATCAAAGCAAAGTACAATAGAAAATGTGAATCGTCGCATCGTATAGCATGTAGCTATCAAAACATACAATATCAAATTACATACTTCAAATATATTGGAAATTGGGAATATAACCATGAATTACATGATCATAAGGCATTTGGTAACTTTGATATCTAGATCAACGTAACCAGATCAAACACCAGACAAGACACATAAGCTCTGGTAAGCTATTTCAGACTATTTACAATCGACGATGTAAATACATCTGAATCATGAAAATCCAGTTCAATACGGCATAATGTGGCACGTATTTGTGAGATTTCCACGGATTAACACATCTACATCATGTCCCAGTGGTGAATCACCAGTCGGTAGCCAATAAGTCTTGAGCATTGAATGAATCTTCGCGGTTTCCATTCCTCTTCAAAGGACTCCAATTCGTCCAGTTTATGCATGTGTGTATTCTCTTTGATTCCTAAAGGTACATACAGTTTCCCTAGTGGGAAAAGGGCAGTCGTGCTCCAGTGGCGGCTATCAAGCATTTAGCTGCTGTGATAATATACAGGAACAGTCTACAGTGCTTAATTAACAGTCCCGTCATGTTGAAAGCGAATATTTAGAGTGAGTAAGCCCCTTTAACCAACTTGGTTGCCCTGCTCTGCACCCACTCTAGCTCAGTTTTGTCCTTCTTTTAGACTGGTGCCCAATATTGTGTACAATATTCCATATGTGGCTTCACCAGTGATATGTAGAAAGGCAAAATTACATTCCTGTCTTGAGCATTTATGGCTTTTTTTAATGCAACCCATGATTTTATTTGCATTGGCAGCAGCTGCCTGGCATTGGTCTCTGAATTAAAGACCTTTGTCTACCAATATCTCCAATTCGTTTTCAGCCATAGTTTTACCTGGTATCATACTATTTATTACATAATTGTACTTTTTGTTTTTGTATGCATGAACTTACATAATTGTACTTTTTGTTTTCTCTGGCTATGTGCATGAACTTATATTTATCCACATTAAACTTCCTTGTCCATTTCTCCACTTAAGGCCCCGTTCACACGGCTTATTCACGTCGGATTTGCGAGCCGGATTGCGCTCGCAATTCCGGCGTGAATAAGGGGCGGGGACGCGGCCCGCCGGCCCCATAGACAATGCATTATCTACGAAGCGTCCGCGCCGTAAATAATGTGCATGTCACTTTCTCCCCGCCCGGCGGATTCGCCGAGCGGTAAGGAGCGACGGAATCCACTGTTCTCTATGAGAGCAGTGGATTACCGTAATTACGCCGACGGATTGGCGCCGTACTGCAGCGCAAATCCGGCGCGGAGTACGGCGCCAATCCGCGGACAAATAAGCCATGTGAACAAGGCCTAAGCCTCCAACTTCCTTAAATCCCTTTCTGATATCCTATTATCCTCCTCTGTGTCGATTACCTTACAGAGCTTTATGTCATCGGTAAATATTATAGTTCTGCTCTGCAAGCTGTCTACAAGGTCTTTAATAAGTATATTAAAAAGAAGAGGACCCAATATTGACCCTTGCTTTATCTCACTAGCAACTGTAACCCAATTAGAGTATATTCCATTTCTGAAACCAATCTTTTATGTGGCAACCTATTAAATACAGATGGACAGCCTTACCCAGGTCCAGACTGGAGCTTGCCTCTTCACAGAAACTCATCATATTACCATTGTTCTTTTAGAGGTTTACACCCATAGGGCGACATGTATGATTTATGGTGCTTAGACGCCAATTTTTATGAGCATTAGAATGGTATAGAATGATCCCGAATTTATGAACCCGGTCTACTGTGGGTCATGAATCAGGAACATTCTAGCGCTAAAATGAAACTTCTGTCTCAGGCAAACTACTTTGAAAGTGGTTTAACTGTTCCAGCAGTAATGCGCCTGATTTGCTGTTCTGACGTTATAAGTGTGTAGCTTTGTATGGTTGTAGTGCACCCGTCTCCTGCACGCCCCCAGAATCAGGTGCATTACAAAGTGCCATGGGCACTCTGTAATACGCCTGATATTGGCATGCGGGGGATTTACAACTATAGCGCACGGGGCTGCGCCTGAAATCGGGCTGAAAAGACGCCAGAATTCAGGCGCAGCCCCACTCATACATGTCGCCCTTAGTGTTTTTTATGCTAATAACAGGAGGATCTGAGGGTTTCCTATGCATAAACATCACTTAAATAGTAAGATCTTACAGGTTTTATGATAAAATAAGTCTACCTAGCATTCTTTGTACTTTTTTTTCTACAGTTTTGCTGCTCCCTGAGAGATATATAGCATGGTCAGGATAGAGGAAGTGACCAACTTTTTTATTTATTACATTCTTCTGAGCTGCAAATTTTGGTTTTGTTGAAGACAGCCATTAACAACTTTTCAAAAACTGCATTATGTTTATTGCTTAAAATGCATTTTTAGTCTTATTAACTTAGACACCGAAGGTTGTTGGACATTAACAAAAAGTCATAGTTCTGTGAAACCATCATTCTACATATTGTATTGAAGAAAATATTTCTAGGCTGTCAGTCTTTAGGAAGATATCTTTCAATCATAGCAACATATTATCTGTTTATGTTGTCTTTAGGGTCATTACAGTGAGTAAGCAATACAGATAAATTGTATCTAATCGTCTCCCATTTTTCCATTGTGCTGATTGATGTGGAGGCATCTCCTGTAATAAAAGGCTGAAAAATTATGCTGACATTTGCATGCATTAGTAGCTAAACGTAAAAGTTTGGAGAAAATATTAAAAAATGTTCCAAAATGACTAAAGTGGGCAACTGTGTAGATATGAAAGACACAATGGCATCAGTTGAAGAGACCATATCAAGTTAGAAAAAGGATAACTGGTAATTTCATTCGAAACGCTTACTTTAAAACACCTATACCCTTGATTGAGGACCTTCATCAGTTACTAGAGAGGAGAGTGACTACAAAGAGTGTAATGCTTAATTGCTCCTGTAGTGGCAATTTAGGAGAATAGAACATTTGCTGACAGATCCCTTGATGATAATGCTAGAACACTGGCCGTCCCAGCAGTTGGATATACTATGATTAGGTTATTTTTGGGGTACTGTTTTAAAAAAAAATTTGATTTTAAAATTGGACAATTCCATTAACAATTGGTTCCAATCTGTATCACTGTCAAATGACTGGCATGTGCAGTAAAAATCTTTATCATAGCCTACAATATGTCAAAGGATTCCAGACAACATGTTTCTTCAGACAGATTAACAAAATATCTCCCTTGAGTAAATTATAGTCATATTGTAATCAAGGGCATAACTAGAAATGGCTGGGCCCAATAGCAAACTTTTCAATGGGCCCCTCCCCCAAAAAGAAGTAAAAAAAATCCGAATCATATGTGCTCTTATAAATCTTACGAACTTATGTAACAATGGTTAGGAATGACATAACATTGAAAAGCACTAGTATTTTGACATTTTTATCAGTGTCTTAGTAGTTCATGTGACACTGCCATTGCTGTCATTACAACCATCCACATCTGGCCACCATGCTGCAAGGGTGCTGATGGTTACACAGAAGGAGCTATCTTCCCCTGTTAATCACATGGATGCTGTATCCACCATGGCCTACAACATCTGGGGAGGGCATTAAAAGTTCAGGACTTGAGAGGATTCAAATCCCAGGTACCCCCTAAGAGCCTGGGCCCCGTGGCAGCTGCTATGTCTACTACCCTGGTAGTTCCGCCCCTGATTGTAATTATATATAGGTCACATATGGCTAAATTGTTAATATACTAGTTTTAACCAAAATGTTTAGCTAACTGTTGGCTTTCATCATTAGAAACCAAAGAGCATCATGGTAGGGGATTAAATAAAGTAGATGTATTTATTTATAGCCATCCATAATATCCCTCAAATGCATCATGTTAGAGTAGATGGAGCTACCTCTTTAGAAGACAATTTGATCCAAAATCATTTTGGGACCTTCAAGTAAGGGTATTGCCCTCCTCTCTGCTAGACTACAGCCAGCCTACTCTATGCTAACTCTGCTACAGTACTCGCTGGTTGACGTATTCTGCCCCTCACACAATTGCATAAACTGGCTGCACTTTATAAAAATAAATGAGACAAATAATGTTTGGAACTACCATACATCAGTTAATGTTCAGGTTATGCCAATTCCTTTGCTTTGAAAGCTAATTTAATGAAGTGTTTTTATTGGCCTAAGTTTCTCAGCTGTTGGCAAGCCCGAGCATTACTATTTACAGAACAACTTAATAAGGAGGATGACGAGGCATTGTTAAGGAGTACCAGAAATGTGGAGAAGATATACAGCATCTGGTCTGATGGTATTTTATTCATGCATGTGCAGTTTCTGCGGGGAGAACTCCCGATGGTGCGTGGTTGAATCTCCGGCTGAGCAAAGAATTAACTGAACAGCGGATGTGTGGGCTTCTGGAAGGTTTGAGCAGTCTCTCACCACCAGCATTTGGATAATTTTTCAACTTTCCTTTTTATTTTTTTTTCATGTCTTATGTTTTGTGGTTAAGTGTCAATACTTAAAGCTGTATTGCTACTTATTTAATCATTTCTACTATTGGGAAATGTTCATCTCTAGTGGCAACCACAATACCACATGGAAAATCATGTGTGCTCCCACCTACTCTTCTTATGTGATTTGTATGCATTTTGTTTAGTCATACAGCATTCATCCAGCCATGCTTAACTTTGGGCTACAGTCAGAAACTGTTTGAAACTGAGTCATTGTTTCATAGAAATGTTTTCACCAGTAGCAGATGGCATATGTAATCAACATGTCTCGTGTTGGTTACACTTTATTCGGTTGTAAAATGTTGAGGTCCAGATACTCTTAGGGTGACATTTCCCAACATGCCAACGCCAGTTTTTTGTATCTATTTTGCGCCATGTTCTTGTTGTAAATGAACTGTCGTACACCAAAACTAGGTGCATTATACGCTGGCCACTACACTTTGTAATGCGCTTAAATATGGTGCGCTGTGCGCCTCCGTCATGCAAAGCGCCTATTGAGGCGCATTACATATGTCATGCGCTTCTGTTGGGCAATGCGCCGTGATAGGCGCATTACATATACTACCAATGAGCTACGAGCTACGCAATTTGCCTTTTTTGATGCGATGCGCTTTTTTCGGTGCAATGCACCTTTTAAGGCGCATTAAGGTATACCTGAAGCCATTTTTAGAAAGTATGGACTTTCAGGCGCACTTTAAAACTGATTTAATGGCCCTAAAAAACTGCATGGAAATGCCACTTTTCGGACATATCGCCCTTACTATTTTTGCCATTATAAAAAAAAAAAAATATTTTAAGAGTTTGTCCATCTACCTTTTTTTGCTCCAAGTGTGTTCTTGAGTCCCCCCCAAAAAAAAACAAAAAAACTCATACTCACCTCTGGACACTCATTCCGGCATTGCACCTGCTGATCATCATTCATTTATCTGTTGCCTTCCACTTTTGGCTGAATGGAGATTTTCCACTGCGCGGGGCATGTGATACTGGCCAACACCCCTTGAAAAGGTTCCAGCAATTAGTCTGGCAGCGTCAAAAGTGCCCACTGCAGCCATTTAAAAGGCTGCAGTGGTGACGTACTGATCGTCTGAAGAGTAAGACTACAGAAGTCTCTTGGAAACCACTAGCAGGTGCTTTGCTGAGATGAGCGAAAGTCCAGAGGTGAGTATGTTTTTTTTTTTCTTTTCCTAGGGACTCATTATGCACAATTAGAGTGAAAAAAGGGGGGGGAAAAAAACCTTTTATATTATAGGTGACAAAGTGGGGACAGGGCTGCAACAGTTTTTGGTGTACGTTGAGCCAAAAAGAATGTTTGAAAGTTTCACTCCAAACATTGGCGCGATAAGTCCCTTTGTAATGTGCCAAAGCAACTTTTTAGTTCGCCAAAGATTAGGGGTGTTCTGGGGGCGTCGCACAACATTCAAAAGAAGTAGACAATTTATGATCTTTGCACCAAACCTAGGGAGAAACTTTAAACATCCCGACCAGAGTAGAGGTGGTGCCTGAGCAGACTTTTTGGTATTGGGGACTACATGCAACCCCTTTTGTATGACCTGCAGAAAAACAGGTTCTACATTCGGTACATTCTACACTTTCCAAAAGTATTTAGAACTGGCATGTCAGCGCCAGTGTTATCAAAGTCGCCTATGTGCTCTCCAGTTGTGAATAGATACTACAAAGCTAATAGCAAATTTGCTTTTTGATGCGATTTCGTTTATTTCGGTGCATGCACCTTTTAAGTGCGCATTAAGTACACCTGACAGCCATTTTAGAAAGTATCGGACTTTCAGGCGCACTTTACACTGATTTAAACCACTTTTTCAGGCTGTGCCTCTTTTTACAGGGCACTCCTCACATCCATAAATTATAATGGTCACTTAAAATAATATTTATTCCAAGTCTGCGTTCACACGGCAAGGGACAAATACCGGTTGGTTTATCAGACCGCTATTTATCTGGTTTGTGTGCAGTGCACACGGCCGTGGTCGGGATAGCTTTACTCCACGATGAGCGGAGAAAAGCCCTCCCCCTTGTCATTGGCTTGCACAGATTCCGTCCGAAAACCGGACGGAAGATTGTGGAAGCACAATGTTTTGCAGGCGTCCCGTGGGTGGAAAAAACGCCGGCCAGAAAACCCGTGCAGTGGGGACTGCTGCACTGGTTTTCCATAGAGCCCTATTGTGCTCATTGTCAGCCGGTTTTTCAGGCGGTTTGCGGTTTTGCAGACCGCCTGAAAAACCGTCTGAAAACCCGTGCCGTGGGGACATGCCCCAAGAGTCATACATTTTTTACTTTACTGTAGTTGGAGCTGTGTAAGGGCTTTTTAGTAGCGGGATACGTTTTAAGCTTTTTTTGAGGGTGGATGGGAAAAAGCAATATTGGCATTTTTTTTATTTTTTTTGTTCTTAACCAAATAATAAATTACAGGATAAGTTTGTAGATTAGATCATTATGGACATGGCCCTACCTATTAGGCTGGGTTCACACGGTGATATTGACTATGTCACAGAGGTGAAAAAAGGCCTACTGAAAAGCAAACATATTTCTATTTAGACAACTTTTGCTCTCTTTACCAGCAGTATATGCGGAACATAAAAGCATGGTAGACCAGTGTGTCGCACATAGAAATCATGTACATTTGACAAATTGAGCTAACATAATCCAAATAAGGCTATGTTTGCTTTATTAATGTCTGTGGCTACGTCACAGTATCTATCGGTACTTTTTTCATACCTCAATGGATATCTCCAACGTAGTTAACCTTACCTTGCTTGTAAAAAGTTGCTTATAAATGGAATTTGGATATCTGAATCGATGAGTTATATTTTTATGGACTTTCTGTTGTATTCACTGAGCACCACCTGAAGTCGAAACCTGAGATATTGGTTTGCACATTTGGCCGATTATCATCTACTACTATTGTGGAGGTGGTGCCGAAGTTTACTTCTCCTCTTCTGTTTTTTTTTATATAACTTTTTATTTTTTCATCTACATATACAACCTCAATTCCAAAAAAGTTGGGACACTAAACAAATTGTGAATAAAAATGTAATGCAATGATGTGGAGGTGCCAACATCTAATATTATATTCAGAATAGAACACAAATCACAGATCAAAAGTTTAAACTGAGAGAATGTATCATTTTAAGTGAAAAATATGTTGTTTCAAAATGTCATGGCGTCAAAAAATCCCCAAAAAGTTGGGACCATGCTGTTTTTACCACTGTGTGGCATCCCCCCTTCTTCTTACAACAGTCAACAGACGTCTGGGGACAGAGGAGACCAGTTTCTCAAGTTTAGAAATAGGAATGCTCTCCCATTCATGTCTAATACAGGCCTCTAACTGTTCAATCGTCTTGGGCCTTCTGTGTCGCACTTTCCTCTTTATGATGCGCCAAATGTTCTCTATAGGTGAAAGATCTGGGCTGCAGGCGGCCATTTCAGTACCCGGATCCTTCTCCTACGTAGCCATGATGTTGTGATTGCTGCAGAATGTGGTCTGGCATTATCTTGTTGAAAAATGCAGGGTCTTCCCTGAAAGAGCTGACATCTAGATGGGAGCATATGTTGTTCTAGAACCTGAACATAGCTCTCTGCATTAATGGTGCCTTTCCAGACATGCAAGCTACCCATGCCACAAGCACTCATGCAACCCCACACCATCAGTGATGCAGGGTTTTGAACGGAGCGTTGATAACAACGTGGGTTGTCCTTGTCCTCTCTGGTCCGGATGACATGGCGTCCCACTGTTCTATAATGTGCTTCAAATTGTGACTCATCTGACCACAGAACAGTTTTCCATTTTGCCACACTCCATTTTAAATGACCCCAGGCCCAGTGCAAACGGCTGAGCTTGTGGAGCTTGCTTAGAAATGGCTTCCTCTTTGCACTGTAGAGTTTCAGCTGGCAACGCCGGATGGCCCGGTGGATTGTGTTCACTGACAATGCTTTCTGGAAGGATTCCTGAGCCCATTCTGTGATTTCCTTGACAGTGGCATTCTTGTTTGAGGTGCAGGGACGTTTAAGGGCCCAGAGATCACGAGCATCCAGTAGAGTTTTACGGCCTTGACCCTTACGCACATCGATTGTTCCAGATTCTCTGAATCTTTTGATGATGTTATGTATGGTTGATGATGATAACTTTAAAGTCTTTGCTATTTTACGCTGGGTAACACCATCCTGGTATTGCTGCACTATATTTCTGCGCAACAATGGTGGAATTGGTGATCCTCTTACCATCTTGGCTTCAGAGAGACACTGACACTCTGTGTAGCTCTTTTTACACTCAATCATGTTGTCAATTCACCTAATTAGTGTTGATTGGTCTTCCAGCTGTTCGTTATATGCTCAATGTCATTTTTCCAGCCACTTATTGCTACTTGTCCCAACTTTTTGGCATTTGTAGACACTGTGAAATTTGGAATCAACATATTTTTCCTTTCAAATGTTACATTTACTCAGATTAAACTTTTGATCTGTCATCTATGTTTTATTCTGAATAAAATATTAGATGTTGGCACCTCCACATCATTGCATTCAGTTTTTATTCTTAATTTATTTAGTGTCCCAACTTTTTGGGAATTGAGGTTGTACATATGCGGGATTGTTTTTTGTGGGACAAGATGCATTTTTTAATGGTGACATTGACTGTAGAATAGAATATACCAGGAAACTGAAAAAAAAATTGTAAGTGGTGTTAAATGTGAACAAAATGTATTTGTGACATGTTTGCATGGATTTTGTTGTTATGGTATTCACTCTCTTGTATAAATGACGTATTATCTGTATTCTAAAGTTCTATACAACTCTGATGATAACAAATTTTGACTGTACTCGCTAAGTAGTAGTACTAAAAAAAAAAATAAGGACATTCTCTATTTTTAAATTGGTGCCGCAGTACCATTTTCTGTGACCAATATATATATATATTTTTTCACCTATGGACCTAAGTGAGGGTGCATAATGTTTGGAATTTTTTTAATTCTACATACGGGTTGAATGATAATATAATTTAATAGATCGGACTTTTACCCCTGACGTGACTTGCTTGCGGTGGCGGCCGGGGTACAGCGTGGTACAAAATCGTAATCCAAAGGCGTAGTCGGGGACAGGCAGAAGGTCAGGGCAGGCGGAAAAACAGGCAAGGTCAGGAATGTAGCGGAACGGACTGGTAAAAGGATAAAACAATACGGACTCAAGGACACCCCAAAAACTCACTCTAAGCACACCAACAATCTGGCAGCGACTCTAGGGGCGTAACCCTTAAATAGAACCAACGTCCGGAAAACAACCAATTAATGGGACACTGGCCCTTTAAATCTGAGCCAAGTGTCGCCGCGCTAGGGGACGGGCACGAGACGGCGGTCAGGACGGCCGGGAGCGGCGTTCACAAGAGCGGGGCAGGTTTAAACAAGCAGGCGCCGGGACTGCGGGCACAGGGGTGGTCGTGGGCGACCGCGATGCCCGCGCCGAGTCCCCTGCGGGGATAGGACCGGCCGCAGCTGCAGCGGCGCCCGCGACCCCCGTGACAGTACCCCCCCTCCCCCTTAGGTCTCCCCCTATTTTTTTTAACCTGGCAAGGAGATCAGGGGACAAGTTGGCTTCAGGTTCCCATGAACGCTCCTCTGGCCCGAATCCCTTCCAGTCAATGAGAAAAAACCCGTTTCCCCCCTGACTGTTTTCTGTGCCAGCATCCTTGCCCTCAAAGATTTTCATCAGAGTTGGCCACAGGAGAAGGCGAGACAGCCCCCGGGAGAAGCGATTTCAGTACCACCGGCTTGAGGAGAGGGGACAGGGAAAGGGCATTGGGACCCGCAGAGGGGGGGCAAGCGGAGCTTGTAGGAGACCGGGTTAAGCTGCCGAAGTAAACAAAAGGACCCAGATATTAGGACCCAACTTGTAACTGGGCACCTTGAAGCGGATGTACTTGGCCGATAACCAACCCTATCACCTGGCTTAAATTACGGGAGGAGGTCCCGATATCCTATCGGCCTGAACTTTAGCGCGGGAGGAGGCACGAAGAAGGGCTGATGAGTAATTTGCCAGAGAGACTTGATGTCCATACTTGGGCCATATGGCAGGAACAGGGACAGAGGTGGCTAGGGGGAGAGGCGGGGGGGAGTAACCCAAACACAATAAAAAAGGGAGCGGCTCTCGCGGACTCTGAGTCAAGGGAATTAAATAGGAGAATTCCGCCCGGGAGAGAGGAGATCAGACCAGTTGTCCTGACGGGCAGACACGAAATGTCGCAGATACGACCTAAACACTGGTTGACCCTCTCCACCTGCCCGTTGGTTGAGGGTGGTATGAGACGAGAGTCCAGCTTGCACCCCCCCCGTAACTGCGCAAAAGAGACCCCGCCAGAATCTAGATACGAATGAACTCCCCTATCAGAGGTGATGTGCAAAGGGAGCCCGTGTAAGCGGAAGTTGTGGTGGAAGAAGAGCTGGGCTAGCTGGGGTGCTGAGGGAAACCCGGGCGGGGCACAAAATGAGCCATTTTGGAAAAACCTGTCAACCACCACCCAAATGACCGTGTTTCCGGATGAGGCCGGCAGACAGTGAAAAAAATCCATAGAAATATGGGTCCAAGGCTTCTCTGGCACTGGGAGAGGCTGAAGCAGACCGCGGGTCTGAGGCGAGGGGACCTTGTTACGGGCACAGGAGGTGCAAGCTGAGACAAAGTCCTAACGTCTTGTATGAGAGTGGGCCACCAGTAGGTATCTTGAGATGAGCTGTATGGATTTGTGAATCCCAGGATGACCCGCAGTTTGAGAAGAATGACCCCATTTAAGGATTCGAGGCCCCCAAGGCAGGAGGGACGTAGGTCTTCCCCGGAGGTACCTGTTGAAGGTTAAGGAGCTGCCGAAAGAAGCCGTTCTGGAGGAATAATTATGCTGCAGGGGGTGGCTCCAAGCCCGCCGTATCGGAGGATCTGGAAAGAGCGTCTGCCTGACGTTTTTTTCCGCCGGTCGGGAAGTGTAACAAGAAATTAAAAGGGCGAAGAAAAGCGACCACCTGGCTTGTGCAGATTTAACGCTGAGCAGATTGCAGGTAGAGAAGGTTCTTGTGATCAGTGTAGATCACGATGGGGTGGTGACCCCCTTCCAGCAAGTGACGCCATTCTTCTAGGGCAAATTTTATAGCAAAAGTTCCGGTCACCGATAGTGTAGTTGCGTTCGGCGGAGTGAAGGTCTTGGAGAAGAATCCAATGTGCGCAAATTTCCCAAGGAGGACTTCTGCGGGAAGAACGGCGCCAAGCACCAACTGAGGAGGCGTCGACCTCAAAAGATAAAGGGCCAAAAAAAAAAAAAAAAAAAAAAAAAAGGACCCGGACGAGAGAGAACGGGAGCAGAAGAAAATGCAGCTTTCAGCCAATTGAAGGCTCTTGAGCTCGGAAGGGCCCAAATGATTTGGGGTCGGCACCCTTCTTGGTGAGGGCTACCATGGGAGCCCCCAGGAGGAGAACTGAGGAATGAATTGCCTATAATAGTTGGCAAACCTAAAAAGCGCTGGATGGCCCGGAGGCCCACAGGAGGGAGGCCACTGTAGGACTGCTGAGAGCTTGGCGGGTCCATCTGAAGGTCTTGATCCGACACGATGTACCCTAAAAAGGGCAGGGAGGTGCGTTCGAACAGGCACTTTTCCAGCTTGGCATAAAGTTGGTGGTTCCGGAGACGTCTGAGCACCCTGGCGGATGTGGTGACGGTGGGTCTCAAGGTCTGGAGAATAGATGAGAATTATCGTCCAGATAAAACTATAACACAAACATAGAGAAGATCCCGGAAGATCTCATTAACGAAATTTTGAAAAACAGCCGGAGCGTTACAGAGACCAAAAGGCATGATGAGATATTCGAAAGTGGCCATCACAGGTGTTAAAGGCGGTTTTCCACTCGTCACCTCTCCGAATGCGAATCAGATTGTAGGCTCCGCGAAGGTCCAGTTTAGAAAAAATTCTTGCGCTACGTAGGCGGTCAAATAGCTCCGAGTTTCAAAGGAAGGGGGTATCGATTTTCACAGTTATTTTGTTCAGACCCCGAAAATTTCGATCAGGGCCGGAGGGATCCATCTTTTTTCTCGACAAAGAAGAATCCGGTCCCACAGGCGAAGACGACTTGCGTATGAACCCTTTTGCAGAGGTTCTCTAGAATATAGTCGGACATTGCCTTTGTTCAGGAACGGAAAGAGGGTAAACTCTGCCTCGGGGAGGAGTAGTACCGGGTTCCCAGATAAATGGGGCAATCGAAGGGCCGGTGCGGAGGCAGAGCTTCAGCCTGTCTTTCAGAAAAGACATCGGAAAGTCTGGTAAGGAGAAGGCAGACCTGCAGGGGGGGGGGGGGGGGACTTCGTAGGCTTGGTAGCGGCAGGCCAACGGACTGGGCAGAACGACCGAAGGCATCGTGAGTGGCATGCTGGGCTCCAACGAAGAATCTCGCCTGTGTTCCAGTTCTGGGTCGGCGCATGCTCTTGTAACCGGGGAGGCACAGGAGGATCTTAGAAGAGGAACGAGGCAGTACGAGAAGTTTCACGTTTCTGGATGTAACGCCCCGATCTTGCAAGGAGAGGGGCGCAGTGCAGAACCGAATGGCATCCTTGAGGCATTCGCCACTGACAGAGGACACGAACATGGGTTTCTTCAGGGGGGTCACTGGAAGCCGGTACTGGGACACCAACGTGTGGCTGATAAAGTTACCGGCGAATCCAGGAAGGCGGTGGCCTGAAGGTTGCTGTCCGGCGACGTTCCACAAAGAACAGGAATGGTAAAGACGGGGAGAGGCCGCACTGACACCTAGGGATGCCTCTCTGCGAGCCCTAGGTGCGAGAGTTTCCCGGGCGCAACTGGACAGTCCCCAATGAAGTGGCCGGAACCGCCTCAATAGAAAACACAACTGCCTGAGACATCGCTGTGGCTTTCCCTCCTGGGTCAGATGCGCCTTTCCACCTGCATGGGTTCGTCTTCATGCACCGTTGGCGGAGGAAGGGGAGGGCGTTGAAAGACAGGAGCCAGGCGAGGTAGCCGGCATGGTCGGGCAGGCTCGCGTTGGAGGCGGAGCTCTTGTTGTCTTTCTGAAAAGTATATCGATCCGGGTGGCCAACCGAATAAATTCGTCCAACGAAGAAGGCAGGTCTCGACGCGAGACTCATCCTTTATGCGTCCCGGAGGCCTTTGCAAAACGTTGGCCACCAAAGCTCATTGTTCAAGTCTAACTCCGAGGCTAAGGTGCGGAACTGCACAGAGTACTGTCCACGTGGAGTCCCCCTGACGGGACGGAGCAGAGCTGCGGGAGCAGGTGGAGGTGCGACCTGGTTCCTCAAAGACAGTTCGGAATCCCTGGAGGAAGGCTTGGCCGTTAGCGGATCTCCTCGGTCCCACAGCGGAGTGGCCCAGGCCAGGGCTTCGCCAGTTAAGAGACTACTTATGAAGGCGACTTTAGCCCGCTCTGTGGGAAATGGTGGCCCAGCACTCGAGGTGAATGGAGCATTGGCTGATGAAACTCTGCATTCTTGGGGTCTCATCATAGCGAGAGGGGAGCGCAGATGCAGTGAGGTCCCGGTACAGGAAACGGATGAGCCGTATCTGCAGGGAGCAAACAGGTGCGGGCGAGAGGGGAGGGGGCCGCAGGAGGAGGTAGGCGGGCCGCAGAGGTCTGCCATCATGGCCGCGAGCTGGTCGATACGCTGGTTTGATGGGCGACGGCGCGTAATGTCCCAGAGTTCAGGCAGAGGTACCCTGGCCGAATCCATGGCCAGATTTTTACTGTGACGGTTCGGTGGATTTCCCCTGGACACCGCAAGCGGTGGTAGTTAAGCCACGCCAGGGAGACCGGTAAACTAAATAGCCCCGGTTTTCCCCCAGAGCCCCCCGCAAAGCGGGATGGACTTGCTAGGGTGAGGCTTTCAGGTCGTTACCCCTGACGTGACCTTGCTCGGTGGCGGGGCGCGGGGGACCCGCGTGGTACAAAAATCGTAATCCAAAGGCGTAGTCGGGGGACAGGCAGGGAAAGGGCAGGGCAGGCGGCAAACCCGGCAAGGTCAGGGAAACGTAGCGGAAACGGACTGGTAACACGGATAAACAAATATGGACTCAAGGACACTCCAAATCACTCTAAGCACACCAACAATCTGGCAGCGACTGCTAGGGGCGTACCCTTAAATAGAACCAACGTCCGGAAAACAACCAATTAATGGGACACTGGCCCTTTTAAATCTGAGCCAAGTGTCGCGCGCGCAGCGTTAGGGCGGGAACAAGCATGGCAGTCGGACGGCCGGGACGGGTTCACAGGGCGGGGCCAGGTAAACAAGCAGGCGCGGGACGCGGGCCAGGGGTGGTCGCGGGCGGAACGCGATGCCCGCGCACGAGTCCCTGCGGGGAGAGGACCGGCCGCAAGCCAGCCGGGCCCGGGCAATGCAAAACTTTTTATATTTTATTATTTTTTATCATTTTAAAACCTTTTGTTTGTACTTTAACATTTATGTAACTGGACATTTAAGTGAATGATTTTTTTACACCTTTATATTATAAATATGCAGAAGGTTGTAGCAAATGGTGGTTTATTAAATTCCTGCCCAGGCAGGAAATTAATGAAGCGATAACATGGGACTGGGGGAAGCCCTTATTAAAGGCTTCCATGATGCCTGGTCACCCAAAAACAGCACTCCACGATCTTCTCACAGGGGCGCTGATCAGAGTGTGGAGTTGTGCTCAGCACTACTTCTCATTCATGTAGAAGCCATGGCTGCGCCGTCTAAAGGGTTAAACAGCAGGTACTGGAGCCGATTCCGTTCCCTGCTATTAGCGACGGATGTCAGCTGCAATAATCAACCAGCTATGTATGGAGTCGACTAACTGTTTTTGCCCACTCCATACAACCTTACCAGCATTATGACGTACCAGTTCATCAAATGTCAGTAACGGGTTCATGTGATGAAGTAAATGGTGTGTTTTAATTTCTTTTGTTGTCTGAAAGTTGTTTGTTTAAATCTAACATTGTGTATTTTTTTATTTTTCATTTATATTTTAGTAAAGCAATCAGAAAATATTTCCTATTTACAAATTATGTGAATTTATAAAGCTACTTACATAAGATTAATCTTAAAGGGACAGTACCATCAAAATTTTCCTTTTCACATATTGAAGAGCAATTCACAACTATTATATGGATTTTTAAATTGATTAGTTGGTTTTTCTAAATCACTTTTTAACGTTCCTCTATAGAGATTATTCTCTCTGACTTCCCTTTTGTGAGCTTTGATAGCACAGTAGTGAGATGGCTGCTCTTTAGTCCTTCTTTCAGCATGGCAGGTGAGCAGTGTTTCTTTCATGTATTGCTGTTTATTGCCTAATGACCTACTGGTCTAGTTTAATCTTATTATGCCTGGATTTGCCAATAAACAGTCATAAATGTGTAGATTTGTATGGTTGTAATGCGACACGCTTCCAGCACCCCCTCCGATCTCAGACGCATTAGAAAGTGCTGCGGGTGCTTTGTAATGCGCCTTCTACTGGACTGCGCCTGGTTAAAAATATAGTGAATAGGGCTGCGCCAGTTTTCAGGCTGAAAAGACGGCAGATTTATGCCGCAGCCCCGTATATACATGTCGCCCCTAATGTCCCCTTCTGTCTCTGCCTGTGCTCACAATGTTACTCTTATGACCTTTATCCCTTCCTACGTATTAAATAAACTGTAGGTGTTACTACTTTAGCTTAGGAATAGTTTTTTATAAACCGTACACATAGAAATTCTCTGTCAGATATATTTGTGTTACGATGAAGATGTGTAATGCTAAATTGATATGTTATGCTAAGTCTGGAGCAGAACACATTTACTCCATGAGAAAAGACATCTTCACTAATCAATAGATTTCCTGCCTGGGTGGTGGGGTGCATTTCATTGAACAGAAAAGGTATGCGTACGCAATATTTATGTACTGGCTTGGTCACATAGTATTGATGGAATTAACATAGCCAGTCCATTTATTAAGTGAACCTGCTGTCCCTTAATATTGTTGATAAGAGTGCACAGGCATAATCAGGACACAGTCCAATCAAGATACCAAGTAATATGTTACCTATGCACAGCTGCTCATAGTCTGGTAGGAAGCCGTGAACTCACTAAATGCGTTTGTAGACTGCAGCAATTAATGTTCTGTTAAATCTCTTCAAGCAATATTGGTAAAAAATCTAATTATATTTGGGTTAGTATATATACTCACCCAGAGGCATAACTAGAAACTCATTGGCTTCCAACTATCATATGTCTTTTACCGGTGTATTATACAGTATGTGACAGAGGAACCTGTGAGCCCCATCAGGTACCAGGGCCCTTGTGAATACTTCGCCTTGGAACGCTGGAAAATTTAAAGTGAAGTAGCAGCTGTGCAGACGTGCATGTTCACACATTAAGGACCTTAAAGTAAGAGGTGTAGCGATATGGGATGTAGCGATAAGCTGCACCAGTGGCTGAGGGGGTGGCGACTGCAGACTAAGCCATCAAAGAGTTCGTCTTATGGAATGAACACTGAAGCACTTACCAGTTTGCAGTGTACTTAAGGATATTCCAGCTGCTTTACTCAAAGGGCCACATGTATGAAAACTGTTTAGGTCTAAAACTCACTTTTTTGCCCATAGTAACCTATGTACAAAAAAGTGAGTTTTAGACCTAAACAGTTTTCATAGATGTGACCAAAATGGTCCAAAATGTTTCATTAAAAAATGCAAATATGTTTATTCAAAAAAATACATACAATGCAATAAAAAAAAAAAAAACAGGCAAAAGTATCCATAGCCTTTAAGTCTTAAACCAATTTTTATGGTTTCAATCAGGGCTAGATATTGCTTATTGCAATTACCAAAGTCACAGCCATTAATAAATATAATTCTTGAGATAGAAACAGGTAACATGGAAATTATTGAGAATTCTACACCATATAGTTCTTGTAACCTAGAATGGAACACCACATATGGTTGGGCCTCTGAATATCTTTGAGCCTTGCTAATAGCCAAATTTCAATAGTGCTCATTTTTTATATTTGTTACTCATATTACAAGTGTTTATGAGTGGCTATTTGTTCAGCTATCAAACTGTCATCTCCAGCAGAGAATGCTATAAATTGATAGAAATTATCCATATTTGTAAACAGCACTAAATCGAGATAAAGGTAATAGATTTATCACTAGACGAGACAAAAATCCAATAAATTTACAATAAAAGATCATTAGCAAATGGAATCACGTCAGCTTAGATTAATGGATCTGATTACTGTGTTTAAGTCAAACTAAATTACTGTCTTTGTATCTATTACCACATTAATAAAAGTGTCCACATTCTGTCTTTTAAGTCTCAAGATGTAGGTGTAAAAATCACAGTAATTTTGATAAGTGAAAACAATTTCTTTTAGTGTTGGAGCAGATACAAAAAAGTGACATGTTGCATCTAAATTGTTTCTTAATTTTTACTGAGCACCTACATAGTCAGCAGTGTTGAACAATAATAAGATACAATGATATGTACAAAACAATTCTAAAAGTTTCATGTAGATGGGATTTGGTTTACTATAGTTTAAGATGAAAAATCTGGAGATATAACCAGGTTATAATGTTTAATACCCGAATGAGCCAAGTAGCCTTCTGTTTTTAAACACTTTCTAGGAGTAGAGACTGAAAGTGCATTCTTAAGTTGAATTTGTATGTAAGTCAGAACAGGTATATTTAGTACATGAGGGGTGTGGCATGCTGGCACTTGTAGTTCCACCACTACAAATACCAGCATTTCACACCACACATGTACTAATTTATGGGTGCCGATTAGTACATGTGTTGAACATGTGCTGCTGTGGTATGCTGGCACATGTAGTTTCATGTTCCACAGCAGTTCATAGTTGTGGAGCTACAAGTGTCAGCATGCCACAGCAGCACATGTTAAACACAAGTACTAATCAGCACCCATACAATTAGTACATTTGTAGTGTAGCATGCTGGCACTTGTAGTTCCACATCTACAAGTGCAAGCATGCCACACATGGGTGCTGATTACTGCAGTCAGGTAGTCGAAGAGAAGTGGGCGGGACATGTAGCAACAGACCTGTGGTGCTGAGGTCAATAAGAGCAGCGTGAGGGAGAGTGGTGGTGGGGCAACAGAAGCAGGGTTAGTGTGGCAGGAACATTGAGGTGAGCGGGCGGCAGAAGCAGTGGTAAGACTTGCTGTGCTGCAGCCGGCCGGGAGAGGTATGCCAGAGTCTTGCAACATTCCGATGCTATGGGTTGTGACTCGGTGCGTGACATCAGCACACTGAGCAACATTCCATAAGTCCTTGTTCTTAACTAAGGGACAGTAACAAGTCAACAAAAGGAATATGTTTACTACCAGCTAGATGAATGGCTAGTATCCAGAAACCTCTGACTAATTCAAAACCACATAGAAAAAAGAGGTAATGTCTAAAATCTAACTTTTATTAATAATAACTTAAAATATTTCCCACTAACAACTCTCTCTAGAACTACCAGGGCGATACTGTACAATGAATAACAGTCCCTACCCTAAAGTGCAAGATGATCACCCCGATACTTTAGTCATGAGATAACACACTTTTTATCAACTCCCAGAGTGCACACGGTCTCTATGGTAACCTGCATACCAGAGGGACATCTGTTATGTGATTAGCTGAGGGAGCAGAGAAAAGGGAGTGACATCATCCCATGGATCACTATATTTACTATTTTGCCATAGGCAAACGTAAACTCTATCAGTTCTCAATCTATAAGACACTAAAACATAACTTTTATTATGTACTTAACCTCTATACACACTATTTAAAAACCTGATTTCTAACCTCTCAATTTTTCCCTTCCTACTTCTGAAGGAATAACTCCCTTTCCATTATCAAATCTGGTGGAATCCCACCTACTAACCGGAAAACCTTATAGATACACACAGTAAATAACTAACTCCAGTACGGGATCCCAAGCATCCTACTTGGGCAGTTATCCCTATCTAATGGACATAAAACATATAAGGCTTCCTTGTAACACCCTTTGCAGTGGGTTACTTTGTAGACAGAGGTGAGAAATCACAATTTAAAATGTCATGCCTGACCTCCCCAACATGTTTCACCAGCTAACCTGGCTTCATCAGGGGTAAGAGGTCCGGTAAGAGTGCCTTACACATGAATGATTAGCCCAGAGAATACCACAAAAACATTCCCCAGACCATAGTTCTGCCTCCACCAGATGGTGTTCTTTCAGCAATGGTTGCAGGATGTTTGCTCTCTGAGGTTTCCCACCTGACATGCCAATGTTCATCTGTTGTGTAAGGCAACCCATTGCCAATCAGCAGAGGTCCAATTTCAACACAGTTATGAAAATTGAAGCCTTTTCTGAAGCAACTTGTTTAGCATAGGGGCAGTGACCATCTGTCTACTTTGGAGCCCAATACGCAGTAGGGTTTGCTGAACTGTTGTTTTAGACACACATTTGGTGGCCTCCTTTCATAGCCCACATTCCCCTCTCACATCAATGGTGCCTGGTGCTTCACAGTTTCCATGTCACTTATTCACAATGTTGCCATTTTTCCACTTACAATACATATTCACCACAGCAGCACTAGAACAGTTCACAAACGGCACAATTTCCGAAATACTGTCACCTTTGGCCTAAAAGCCAATAATCATCCCTTTTTACAACTCATTCAACTAACAAATCATTCCTTTTAACCATGATAGCACCAAAGATTATGGGGGACATGTGTGAAAACTGTCTTGGTCTAATACTTTCTTTGTTGCTCATAGCAACCAATCAGAGCTCTCCTTTCATTTTTTCAGAGCACTATATGAAATGAAAGGGGCGCTCTGATTGGGTGCTGTAGGCAACAAGGACAGTAGTCTTAGACCAAGACAGTTTTCATACATATGGCCCTATGTGTGCAGACAGTCTATCACACACCTTATATACCCACCAAGCCAGCTCACCACATGGGACTTCCCTTATGAGCTTCATGCTGACAACTTTAAAAGTAGAATGTGGTCATAATAATGACTTAGCTGAGTAGTAATAATCATACACACAGTATTAAGAAGCTCTGCTGATAACTCCAGTGTAAGCAATAATTCACATTAGAACTTCTCTATTGATCACCTATAGGAAGCAATGATATTGTATACCTTGAGTCATTGCACGGGCACAAGCAGAATTTCGTGAGATTTGCTAAAACGCTACCTCCCCATTTACTCTCACCCAGAGACGACGTGCTTGGTGAAAGCAGCTCATTATTTTGAGCCTTAGCATGGCACTGCTTATAGAGACAGAATGACATTCAATTAAAATGATATTAGCAGCACAGGAGTGATTTTGTTTAATTTACTCCCACACAGATGTAAAAACATTAGCGACTTTTTTAATTGAACCTCATAATGTCTAACACCTACTCGAATGCAATGAAATTAAAGACTTTAGTGGCTAAATACCGCTTAATTTACTCACACCCAGCCCTAATGACATTAAATATGCTTTAGGGTAGATATTATTTCCAATCCATTCAGTTCGGAGGAAATCTGATCTAAGAGGCAACATTATTAGGCCTGTAATAAAATCAGACAAGAAATATATACTTCAGGGCATATACCAGTTGTCAATAATATTGAAAATGTAATCTTATTCTTTCCCCTAATACAGAGATATTAAAAAGCAACCCATGTAAGGTGTTTTTTACATTGGCTGTTACTGGAATCTGTCAGCTTTTCATGTAGATGTGTTAATGATCAGCGCTGCGCTTTTATATCTAACATACCATTAATTCTGCTGTGTTTTTTGAGTTAATCGCAAACTTCTGCCATAAAACTATGTTTAGATTAGGGATACGGCAGACCTAGGCTATCAAATTCATTATTTCCAGCAATATAAGATCCAAATGCATCTGATTACCCAGCAGCTTTTTACAAGCAGTGATTTTTTTATTACTTATTTGCATCATACTTTTTTCTTTTTGCATGATATCGCTCTGTGCTGTCAGCAGGATAAGTTTTGTATAAAAAGAAAAAAAAACAAGGAGCTCTTCGGAACAAGCAAAGTAGAGCCTCTCTACACACCATTGCTGGGCTATTTCTAATTTAAACCAGTAAAATCTCGCTATAGAGTGCCAATAGAGTACTCCCATATGCAGCCCACAGAATACCACCATATACCCTGTTTCCCCGAAAATAAGACACCCCTGAAAATAAGACCTAGTGCATTTTTTATGTAATTCAGAGTTTGGCTACTTGCTGATGTGTTTGAAAAATCACTACAGTATATTAATACATGTTGATTTTTTGTTCAACAATAAATGTGAATTCTTGTTCATGGAAAGATAAGATATCCTCTAAAAATAAGTCTTAGCTCATCTTTAGGAGAAAAAAATGTATATAAGACACTGTCTTATTTTCGGGTAAACAGGGTAGTGGTTATACGATATGAAGTACTCCCTTAACATACCCTAAGGTTATAATTAAATGTAGCAGATTTGTTGTAGAAATTTCTTGTCTGATTTATGAATCTTAATTAAACTTGCCAAAATCCATGCACGCAAATTCTCCTTAATTAACATATAATACTAAAATCATGTAATACTGCTATGTAGTTTCCATAGAACACTGCATTTTAATTCCTACAGTTGCAGCTTCCCTTAGGTAAGATGACACCCTGTGGGAATTTTTTTTGTATTTCATCAAAAAATAAAAATTAAACTGATGGGTTACCATTATGATTGTGGTGATACCAAATATGTCGTATTTTGTGGTTTAAAATGTTTTAACCCCTTACAGATGCAGTCAATTTTCTTTTTTTTTTATTTTACTTTTTCTCTCCTTGCCTTACTCATTTGTACGTTGACATAACTTTAGGAGGGCTTGTTTTATGCACTACAAGGTGTTTTTAATGATCCCATGTATTTGACCATACATGGTGCTGAGAAACCCCAAAAAATTATCAGAGGGGAGGAACAAAAATAAACTTTTTTTTAATAGGTTGTTATATTGACATGCATACTTTACTCTGCGGGTCAGATTATGGCAATACCGAATTTACATGGTTTCTGTTATGTTTTACTAGTTCTAACCCCTTCCCAGCATTGTTTTTCTTGTGAAATTCTCAATAAGTTTGATGTGTTACATGACCCTCTTCCCATTGGAAAAAATAAAGTTGGATCCAAAATGGCTGACTTCAAAGGGGCCGCCATGGTCAACACCCATCTTGAAAAGTTTTCCCCCTCCCATATACTAATCTGCCACAAACACATTTTATTTAGGTCTATCCATATAAATGGCCCACCCTGTGTGTGTGTGTGTGAGTGTGTGTGTGTATGTATATCCATGGCTATTTGGTTAATTCCAAGGAATTAATATATGCTGATATGAGTGTTGTGGATGTTTTGGTGTAGAAACTCTCACTAATGTTATCGCCCGCTACACCCTATGTTATCGCTATTAGATTTTTAAATGGAACGTAATAAAGACTGCAAGTTTTATTTATTAAAAAAAAAACAAGAGTTGCTGGTTTATTGGACATATATTTGCCACGTTAGAAACTCTCACTAACTACATTGCAATATATAGGAACAGAGTTTGGAAATCTTCTTTGACATACTGTTCGAAAACAATTCTGCATAGATTTCATCGCTTGCTATAGATGTTGCCACATATTTCACCCTTTAGAGTATGTTCACACTGCGTAATTTTGAAAGGTATTTTGGCGCATATTGTGCGCTGAAGTACATGCCGAAATACACGCAAAACTGTGTTCTAAGCACTTCCCATAGACTGCAATGTAAAATACGTGCTGTTATTTACACAACGCATATTTTACTCATAATTTTCAGCTCGTCTGGAAAAATTTGACATGTCAATTCTTTCAGGCATATACATGCTGTAAAATAATAAAGAATAGGAGGCAAAAATCTGCCTCAGACTCTAAGCGTCATTTTCACGTTGAATATATGTACTAGAAAGCGCGTAATTTCAACGATGCAATAAAGGCCGTTTTGCGGTGCACATACCCTAACATTACAAAGGTTTAATCTGCACAATTATTGGATGACTTTTTGTTGTGAAATTCTGCGGATGTCTTCATAGCCCTTGTCCCACACCAACAGCAGTATTTTTAATTATGGGTGGAATTTTCCCTTTTTTATGAAAAAATAAGAACACCCATGCTTTTTATGGTAAGACCTCTGTTGAAATTTGTTGGATTATTCTAGTCTTTTTTTTAAAGCCTCTTAGCAGTTTTATTATTACTGATCTAAGCATATATCTACTAATGTTATGTTAAAGCTTTTGAGAAGTGTGTAAAAATGCTAAGTTTTTTCTTTCTTTTTTTTTTTTCTTTGAGGCTATAAATGTATTTCCCTTAAAGAAACAGTCCTATGTTAAAAACCTCAAACAGAAGGAATGCATCTGTGAAAACTAGCCTCTTAAGCAGAAAGTCACAATAATGATAATGTGTGGGCTGAATGTTCTATAGTGGAAAGACTGAGAAGACCTTTCTGTGAGCAGCAAAGTTTTAACAATTGAAGAGGTTTTTGGTGTTCCTACTCAACTCCCACAGATCTTTGTATGAACTTCCTACCAGGAACAAGATCTGTCAAGAAAAAGTCATTTGTCAGTCGAAATTTCAGGTATTGAGATTTCATGTCTGAATTATCCTACTGGGCATTAATGGCATGATACAATGGTGGAGCAGACAAACCTCAAAACCTCTGTGAGATGCTACAATGCCTAATCACTATTGTTTTACAAGAAGACTAGATACCCAGAATGATCCATTTGTCCCATGGATCTTGCAGCAGTATTAAGTATCAAATCAACATTACCAATATATGCTGCTATGATTGAGATATTACATCCACTTTGGCAATGCACAGTAGAATGGCAAATATATAACCTCCATATACATCCTTTCATAAATGCAGTGGTTTTATCAGAAGTCATATTCATTCCAAAACTTTGAACTCAATATATGGAATTTAAATTTTTTTTTGTCCATACTAGTTATCTATTTTCTTTATTTTTTTAAATCCATCTTTACCTACAGTGCTGAATAAGGTCCAATTTCATCCTCAGTGGTGCTTTAGTGCAAAGTATAGACCCAAACATGTCGCCTTTGGATATAAATAAGAGGCACCGTTTGTTTTTTGTCATGTTTGTCTCATTCAGTAGAGGCAGAAGTAAAAGAATAGACTGGTTTCAAGTGATATAGAAAGATATTGAACTAATATAGAACTCTCTAACATTTCCTAAGTTGAAAGAGTTTTCCACCATGGCATATGATGTTGAGCACTGCCAGATCTAAAAAAAGGAAAAAGTGTATTAAAGGTATAATCAAGTGATATAACTAAAAGAAACATAGGACAACATGTATGAACGGGGCTGCGCCATAAGTCTGCCGACTTTTCAGCCCGAAATCTAGTGCAGCCCCGTTCACTATATTTTTAATCAGACGTACTCCAATACTAGGCGCATTACAAAGTGCCTGCAGAACTTTGTAATGCGCCAGAGATCGGGGGGCATGCTGGAGGCGTGTTGCACTACAACCGTAGGATTCTACACATGTATGCATTTTAACCAGCAAATCCAGGCGCATTACTGCTGGAACAGGTAGACCACTTTACGGGTATGTTCACACGGCGTGCTTGGATCCGATTTTGGATCTGTGTTGGATCCGAAAATCGGATCCAAAACCGCTGCAGCGATCGGATCCTAAACAGATCCAAAACGTATCCAACATGCAGTTGCATGTTTGGATGCGTGTTGGATGCAGCAGGATTGCACCCTTTCAGACCAAGAATTGACATGTCAATTTTTGGAACGGATCCAAAAGACGGAAAAAAGGAGCCTTTCATTGGTGATCACTGGGGTGAACCCCAAAGCGTTTTTCTAGTTTAAAACAAGGGCCAAATATCCTTTGAAAATTTTTTAAAGGGTTTTTGGGGTTCCGCGGGGGTCCAACAGATGGTTTAAAACCAAAATCTAAAAGCGAAATTTTTCCCACATGGGCCCCAAAAACACTCCGTGTGAAACATCCCTAAAAGTGGTTTCCCGAGCCAGAAGGGGGGGTTTCCGGCTTTTGTACTAAAAGCCCAAAAACTATGACCCGCAGTAGAACGGTTCATAGACTCAGGGAAATTTACACTCAAAAGGGCGCAAAAAATTACTTTGGGGCACCAAAAATCATACATGCCCGCCCATAATGTATAAAAAACCTATTTTTTTTTTACATTAGTCCTAAACCCTTAAAGGCTAAACTAAATTTTGGAAAAAATGTTCTTTTTTCAGCCTTTAAAACTATGAAAAATATGTAACTAAATACCAAATTCAAATTTAAAAGCTATGGAAAAAGGCGGAGTTGTATGCCATGGGTTTAGGCTTTTTTAGCCCCTGATGGGGGTTCCCAAAAAACCGGGGGGCCCAACCCTTAACCCGGGGAAATCTTGGGCGGATATATTTTTGCCGAAAACCCCAACCCCCTTGTCACCCGGAGAAAAAATTGGAGGGGTCTTCTCTTCCTGTCAGTTGGGTTTCTTGTTACGAGGGGAAACCCCGGAAAAGATTTTGGGCGTGTCGGGTTCCAAATGGCAGTTAATTTTTCTGGACCACTTTTCTTCCCCCGCCGGGACCTCCGGGGGGCACAGAGAGGGGGGGGGGTGGCGGGGGAAATTTTTCGCCCGTAGAAATTTGAAAAAAGGGGGGGGGCACCGGCAGACTGGGAGTCTAACGAATTATATGAAAATTCCCCCCAAGGGTAAAAAGTTTGGCCCAGTCGTCCTGATGAGCAAAAAACAAAGTGCCGCAGTTAGGCGCCCAGAAATCGGGTTCCCCCTCTCCACCGCCCTTTTGGTCTGGGGGTTATGGGCCGAGGAAAAAACCCCAATTTTACTTGTAGCGGGTTTTTAAACAGAGGGTCCCGCCAAAAACCTAGAAAAAAATTTTGGAAACCCCCGGCCCGGGGGATTTTTATGGCGGGCAGCCCATGTGCTAAAAATATGCTGGAAAAATTTTGTTTGGCCCAAACGGGAGCAGGGGGTGGGACCGGGGCGGGGAACAAAAAGGGGGACTTTTTTAAAAAAAAACGATTAAATACCCAAAACACGGAAATTTACCGGGAAGGCGGGAGGCCCGTTTTTTAAAAACCCTTTGGCCCCCGGGGGCCCAGGGAAAAATGGGGGTTTTAAGGGTATTGGCTGCAGAAGACCTCCCCAGGTTGGAGATGGGGGGATTTTTGCCGGAGCCCCCCGAAAAGGTTTCTTTTTTTTTTTTTTTTTTTTAATGTTTTATTTTTTTGTTTTTGGTTTTTTTTTTTTTGGTTTTTTTTTTTTTGTGTTTTTTTTTTTTTTTTTTTTTGTTTTTGTTTTTGTTTTTGTTTTTTTTTTTGTTTTTGTTTGTTTTTTGGTTTTTTTTTTTTTTGGTTTTTTTTCATTTTTTTTTCTTTTTTTTTTTTTGTTTTTTTTTCTAACCAACGTCAGAGGCACGGGAGAGGGAAACCCGGCCTTGAGTTTTTTTTTCACGGGGGGTTTAAAATGAATCAGAAAGAAAAAACCATAGAAAAGAATAGGGGGACCACCCTCCCTGGCACGGGTTTAGACCCTGGGGGTAGGGAAGGTTTTTGTGGTCGGTTTGAAAATTTTTTTGGTTTTTGTCGACCCCTTTTTCCAGGAGATAGCCCCAAATTTTTTAAAAGGGCTAGCTTTATGGCCATAATTCCGATCCCCCGATGGGAAATTTTTTCTCAGCAGAAGAAAATTTTTAAAAAAAAAAAAAAACCACATGTGAGGGTTTTTCCCTTTTGGGGCCCGTTTGAGAAAGTAAAAAGCCCCGGTTTCCCACCGAAAAGGCATCGATTTCCCAAGAAAGAAGGGTTTTCTGTGCCCTTTTTAGGTGGAACCGGGGCGGAGGGGGAATGCGGGCCCTTCACTTGAGGAAAGCTTCTTCCCCGGATGGGGGCCCCAAAACCTAGGATTACCCCCTTTTTTTGGTTTTAAAACCCATATGGGAAAGGCCCCAAGTGAGGAAAAGGTCGGCACAAACTTTCCCTAAAAGGTATTTGGGCGAAGCCCGGGAATTTTTTTGTATGGCTCGGGGGCCCCAGGGGTTTTGGGCCATTTGAAAGGAGGGCAGACAATTTGGCAGGATCCATCTGCAGGCCCTTGCCCCAAATAATGTAGCCGAGTTTTGGAAGGTTTGTTGAGGGAAACAGACATTTTTCGAGTTTGGAAGGGGGGCGGTTAGCCCCAAAAAGGGGCCGTAGGACCGGGACGTACAGGGTGACATGGGGTTTCCCCCGGATCGGGAGGGGAAAATTTAAGAATATCATCCAAAGACAACCCCCAACGGGAAATTTACAGGAGCCCCGGGAAATATTAGTTGACAAACTCCGGGGAAAACTGCTGGAGCTTTTCCCAAAAACCCAAAGGGGGCAGGGGACCATGACTTTTAAAAGTCCCAAAAGGGGTATTTAAAGGCCGTTTTCCACTCCCCCCCCACGAATCCGAATCTTTTTAAATAGGCCCCACGTAGGTCCATTTTGGAGAAAATCTGCCCCCGCGGACCCGGGGTCAAACAGTGGGTTTAATAACAAAAAGGGGGTATCGATTCTTTTTTGGTGATTTTTTTGAGACCTTAAACTTTACCAAATTTGGACGCAGGGACCCATCCTTTTCGTTACGAAAAAAACCCGGGGGCACCCAGCAGTGGGGAAGGACTTCCAATTTCCCCCCTTTTTCGGGAGATGCCCTTGTGTAGGCAAAATTCCCCAAGGTCTAAGGCACAGACAGGGGGTTTAAGACCCTGCCCCGTGGAGGAGATTTTTCCGGGCAAAAGGGGTCTTAGGGCAGCCCATGGGGACGATAAAGGAGGCAAGGCCCGGGTTTTGCTTCCAAAAGGAAGACTCAGCTTTACTCTTGTTTACGGAGCGGGGAAAAGACCTGTAGAGACTTAGGGGAAACCAAAAAAATCGGTAAAAACCGGGTGAGGTACCACCAAAAAAAGCGGGGGCCCGGGTCTTTTCCGGGTCCCCAAGAAAGGACTTCGCCCTTTTTTCCCCATTTGAGCCCCCGGGGAAAATTGGCATTCCCGCCAGGGGAAGGGGCCCAAAAGGAGGGACGGGAAACCGGGGTTTTAACATGAAAAACGAAAGTTTCCCTTATGAAGTGCCCCCATTTGGAAGGGTACAAAGGCTCCATATGGTAAGGGAAACTGGGACCCACTGGGGATCTCCCCACTGACAGGGGAGTTTGGGCCAAAAGGTTTCCCCCAGGGGAACCACGGGGAGTTTAAATGTTGAGACACCAGGGGCCCGCGCCCAAGAAATTTCCTTTCCCCGGGAACCCAAAAGTCTAAAAGGGAGGCTTAAAGGTGGGTCCAGGCCCGGGGGCCGACCAGGCGGGTAGGGTACAAATGAGAGGGGGGGATTGCTCCCCACCTAGGGTTTGCCTTCCCACGAACCCTAGGTCCGCTCTTTTCCCCGGACTTTGGCAGACGGAGGGGGTTTAACCACTGGGAGATTTTTCCCAGGGCTGCTGCAGTAGAGGAAATAGGTTCTCCTTACTCGTCTGTTATGTTCCTGCAGAGCCCAGGGGGTTTAAAATCCACTTGCTTTGGCCTTTTTCCAGGCCCTTTGTTTTGGGAAGGAGGCAGTGGGAGGCCGAAAAAAACCCCGGCGCAAGATGGGGTTAGGACACTTTGTTTCGGATGGTTCTTTGCTTTTGGGGCGGGAGCCCCTTTCACGTTCTCCCCCAAAACGGTTTATAAACCCGGGGTTGCCAAAGGGATGGCTCACTTTAGGGAAAGACAGAGAGCCCCTTGGGGGAAAAGGGGGGGGCCCCCAAATCTGGCTGGAAAGGGCCTTTTTTTAAAGGTGGGGCACAACGTGCATCGCCCAAAGGGCCAAACCCTCCGATGCTAATGGTGGGGGAAATTTGGGCCAAAGGAGTGCCCCCTGCTGAGGTTCTTAAGGGCCCGGTCTCAGCAGAGGGAAGCGGGGCAGGCTTTTCGAAACCTGGGGGAAAAAACCAGTAGGAATTCGCAAAAATCACCCATGACCGATTGCCTGGTCCCAAGTGCGTCGCCCGGGCCCAGGGCTTTTCCTGAGAGGGGGACTGACCTTTGAAAGGCCCACCTTGGCCCTTTTTCCGCAGGAACTGATCACCCTTTAATTTCCACGGGGAAAGGGGAGCACTGGGGATAAACCCCCTTTCCCGGGGCCTTTGGGGCCCCAAAATCAAACTTTGTCAGCGGGGAAAAACCGGAGTTTGGGCCCGACAGACAACCCCGGAGGGTTGCCCGGGAAAAACCCGCGCCGACTGCTGCGGGCTGAGTGGCGAGGGAGCGCTGAAATCTTATTTGGACAGCTGATTGAGTGCTGCACTTCTGCGCGATTTGCTTCAATTGCGGGGGCCAAACGAGGGTGGTGAGGTAGAGATGCTGGGTAGGCACCTTGGGGGGTTTCCAGGGCCCCGGGAATCTTACTGTAAACGGTCGGGGGATAGGGGACCCTTTGGGACCACCGCAAGGATGGCGAAAGGGCCACGCCAGGGACAATCTAAGGGGGTTTCCCTTTTTTTCCCCAAAAGAACCCCCCGAAAACCGGGGAAATGGATTTGTGCGGCGGGAGCCCTACCAGGCCCATAACCCCTGACGTGACTTGCTTGGGGGAGGCAGCCGGGGTTTGTAGCGTGTTAAAAAAAAAAAAGTAGGCGGGCTCTTTTTAGTGGGGGGACGGGGAGAGGAAAGGGTCAGGACGGGCGGCTATGGTTCGGGGTCTTGAAAGGCAAAAGGTCAGAGCGGGCGGCAAGTTCGTGGTTGAAGGCCCGGAGGAAAAACGGTTCGGTCCCACGGTAATAAAACTGGGTTTTAAAGGAACTTTTTCCCCAATAGGAAAAGGGCATTTAAAGATCCGGCGAGGTCACTAGGAAAAAAGGCAGGCTTAAATAGGGGAAAGCAACCAAAATAGCCAATTACTGGCCCTTTAAATTTAAAAATCCCCAGTGCGCGAGCGCCCTAGTACCCGGGGGAAACCCCCGGCCCCGCGGGGACAGGGGGCTGCACCCGGGACCCGGGTCGGGAAAAGTAGCTCGGGGGAAACCCAGGTGGGGGGAACGAGCCCCCCGCCGGGCGACCCGACTTGAGGGTCCGGGGGAAACCTTTAAACAGTAATGGAGGCTTTGGGAGTAGTTTTATTTTGTTTTTTTCCTACATATGGGTGATGAGAATTTTAATCGTCTTTTCCCTAGAAAAAGGGTGATTTATTAGGCTAGGGCTGCACTGCATGGGAACAAAAAGCGCCCAAAAGGGGTTTTTTTAAATGCACGGCCGGGTTTTGTCTTTTTTTTGTGAAAAAAAACCACGGTCGTTTTTGGGTTTTTTTAATTTTGTTGGGAAGACCGCGAAAAAAACCCAAAAGTACTTTTTGTAAAATAGGGCCTTCCCAAATTAAAACCGATCTGAAAAAAAGACGAGTTGTGGGGGCTACAGCTGTTTTTTATTTTTAGTCAAATGGGGCTGCAAAAAACGATTGTAAAGCTTTTGCAGTGCCTTACCATTAAGGTTTTTGTTTATACGGTTAAATTGGGAAAAATTTTTTGCCGTTTTTTTTTGCCCGTTCTTTACGCTCAATACGTGGCAAAGGGGAAAACGTCCCAAAAATTACGGAAATTCCAGAGTTCTCTTTGAGAAACTATGGTTTAGTCTCCTCCCCCTTGCTTGTCAATGGGGACAAGGGGGGAAAGAAATGACATGTAAATTTAAATTCACAGTGTTTTAGCCCCAAAAGAGAAATTCCTTTTATATTTGGGCCCCCCCCCCCCCCCCTTCCCCAACCCCCCCGGGGAAACTCGATCCTAAACCCACATGGCTTTTTTTAAACATCCCACAATTATCCCGTGGGGGCCCTTAACCTCATTGGCTGTCTCGGGTTAAACATTTCATTTGGGTTAAAAGGAAAACCCTTTTAAAACCCTTTAAATAAAAATCGTATAAAAAATCGGGAAACATACCCAGCTTTCCCCCCTTCCAAAAAGGTGTTTAAAGCATCCCCAAGTAACCCCGGGACTTTGGGGGTCAGGGGGAGGATCTAGAAAAACAGGGGGCGCCGAAACAACATTCGGGTTCGGGGCCCAACCCTGAGCCCGTGAATGATGATGATACCCCAGCGGTATTTATAAACCCAAATCTTTAAGGGAATTTCCTGGGCGAGACCCCCGCAGGGGCCTCTTTTTAAGCTGGCCCGAGCCCATGCGCCCTCCCCCCTAAGGATGCCCCCCAACCGCTTCCTCGAGGCGAAAATGCTGCGTCCGGGGATTTTACATTTAAAAAGGGGACTTAATCATGGCAAAGGGCTGGGGCCAAGTGCTCGCGAAACGAAGGGTACCCAACCCAACTTTTCCCAGGCCCTTTTCCGGGGAAAAACCCTAAAAAAAAAGGCGCCCCCCTGAAGCCATAAATAAACATACCAAGGAAAAATCGGGATCCGTACGATGGGAGTTTCCCTTTTGCTCTCCCCAGCTCGCAAGGAGGGTCGTTCAATTGTGCTCAGAATCCACGAGGACATACAACCGTTCTGCGACACCCTACAGATACCCGTTCCACAGCTCCTTGACTGGGACCTGGAGTCCCTCTCCATCCCACCGTTACCATCATGGCAGATGCCGCAACAGAAGAGGAGGCGATCTGCAGCTGAAACTCCGGCAGGGAGATGACTCACCTCTGCCCCACCCCTCTAATGTGGAGCCATCATTCTTCTGGACTGTTGAGTATAAGGTCCCCTTTATCGGGCTCTTTGTTATGTGACTGTATGATTAAGTGGGCATAAGTTACGTATTTTTCAGCCAAATATCGGGTTACTTGGTCACGGTATTAGAATCCCTCTATTGATATTACCACACTTTGAACGGTTTATATTGATTTGTTTTACCTTTTTCTCACCAGTGGGCACTATCTGATCCACTGTTCTCCCATAGCAGTTTGGGATACTTTAACGATCCTTGCCCTCTTGGTTTTACCTTGGGGCAACGAGGCCGTTTTTTGGGTTTACTACCGTTGGAGTTTGGGTCCCGAGATTGTGGGGCGTGGCCCCCGCGGTAGAGGTGAGAGGGCGGAGTCTCCCCGAGTGGCTCCTTACTCGAGTCGTTTTGGAGGGACCGCCTGGGGATCTCTCTGACCTCCTCTATTCTTCCCCTCCCGGAAGACACTACTTATTTTGACTTCATTACCTAAATCTGGGTATTTAACACTCTGATTAGTGTTTATTTTTTGAATTTTGTATCTGTGTACCCATGTCTGGTTTCCTGTCTCCCTAGTGTTCTTCCCCTCCCCCTGTCTTGACCATGGTAAACTGTGTTACTATCAATGCCAAAGGCCTGAATACTAATGCAAAGCGTCGCCTACTTTCACAGGAGTTACGCGCTCTGAAGGCCGATATTGTCTTCGTTCAGGAGACCCATCATGACTTTAAGGGTTCATTCAACTTTGTCAAAACTACTTTCCCTGTGGTGTTCTCTGCCTCCAGTGGCCGGAAAAAAGCTGGAGCGGCAATTCTCATCTCAGCGAATTGCCCTTTTCAGGTGACTAATTCGGAATTAGACTCTCAGGGTCGTTTTGTGATCCTCCAGGGCTCGCTACATGGCTCCCCATTGACACTATGTAATGTTTATGCGCCCAACACATCTCAGGTGCGCTTTCTCTCTAGGGTTCTCAATAAGCTCTCCCGACTACCCCCGGGAGCTTTGTTGGTTGGGGGGGACTTTAACATGGTCTTCTCCCCCACTCTAGACCGACATTCGTTACAAGGCAAACCCATCCCTCAGGGTACGCTGCAGGTTTCTACGGAGTTTCGTAAGCTAATCAGAAAGCATGGATTGTACGATCTCTGGAGGATCAATAACCCTACTGACAAGTCCTTCACATTTTACTCTCCCCCGCATAGGACGCATTCCCGTCTTGACTGTTTTTTTGGTAATACCCCAACTCTGCGGATGATGGGGGATGCTAAAATTTAACCCATTTCATGGTCAGACCATGCCCCGGTCACCCTTCTCCTGAAGTCTGGTACATCCCACTTCTGAGCTTGCCACTGGCGTTTGAATGACTCCCTGCTGAGGTGCCCTCAAACCCGAGAGGAAATATGAAATGCCATCACCCACTTCTTTGATATAACAAAGGCACGGTCCCCTCTGACTCCACCTCTGGGAGGCCATAAGGCAGTCCTGAGAGGAAACGTTATATCTCTGGGGTCTAGACTCCGGAAAGACTCGAAAGAACAGACAAAGGCGCTCCAGTAACGCCTTAGGCAGTTGCAGACCAAGATGTTTGCTAGTCCGAGCCTGGGCACCTTACGTTCTATTATTGAGGTCGCGCCTCAAAGATCTGGCCCTGCAGTCAGTAGAAAAACTCCTTCTCTATTCAAAGCAGAGGTTCTACGAGTATGGCAACAAGGCGCATACCCTTCTAGCTAGACAGTTGAGGGGAAAAGGGAAAGGGTTTGGGTTTAACACCCACAGGCTTTGAGTGTGCTGAGGGTATGCTAACTTATGACCCTAAAAACTATGGGGGAGATCTTTTCCCCAAATTTTTTGCTAAGCTTTACTCCCTGCCAAGGGTCCTCAGGCTGGAAAACCGTGGCTTTCGAAGCGTACTTAAGGATTTTTTGAGCTCATGCTCCCTTCCCGGGTCTCGGGGGAAAAAGATGGCGCGCTTAATGTGCCCATCGAGGCTGAGGAATTTTCGGGGAGTTATCAAAGAACTTCCTAACGGTAAAGCCCCTGGCCCAGATGGGTTTTCATACTCTTATTATAAGACCTTCTCCCATGAATTGATGCCTCATATGCTCTCAGTCTTCAATGGTTTTTTGGGGGGGCGCCAACATAAACCCGGTTTTTATGTTCATTCCTACCTCACCCTTATACCCAAACCGTGTTTAAAGACCGCGGACTGTGCAAATTAACAGGCCCATTGCCCATTAAATTCGGACATAAAAATTATTCTAAACTACTGGCAAATAGGCTGGGCAAATTTGGCCCGCAGTTAGTCCATAAAGATCAAGTGGGAAATTTTTACCAATGCCGTCAAGGGGGGGACAATACTAGAAGGGCCATTGATATTATCGTGTTTTTCACCATGCAACGTAAAGAGGCGCTGCTGCTCAGCCTTGACGCGGAAAAGGCCTTCGACCGCCTCAGCTGGCCTTTTATGTTGGAAACCCTTAAGTCCTTTGGCATAGTGGGCAGTTTTCTACAAGCTATTTGTGGCCTTTACTCATCCCCGTCTGCTTCAATTTAAACTGCCACATTGACCACCAGGGGCCTTCAACATCTATAATGGCAGCGTCAAGGCTGTCCTTTATCCCCCTTACTCTTCATACTATGTGTGGAACCCTTGGCCGCCAAAATTCAATCCCATCCTTCCATCTCTGGGGTCCAGGTTAGAGACAGGGACTTCAAAATATCTTTGTTTGCAGATGACGTGCTCTTATCCCTAACCAACCTTAGCGCTTCTCTCTCTGGTTTGACTGCCCTCTTGGAGGAATTTGGGAGGCTATCCGGCTTTAAGGTGAACACCTCCAAAACTGAGGCCTTACCCCTGAATGTGGGACCTGATACCCTGAAGGCACTTCAAAACCAGTTCAAATACCAGTGGCAGACTTCTTCGCTCAAATACCTGGGTGTCCGCCTGACTTCAAGTTACAAGACCCTATATCAAGCCAATTTCCCTCCCTTGTTCCAGGAACTTAGGGCCCTACTGTACAAATCGGACTCACATCCCATCTCCCTTTTTGCCCGCATAGCCTCGGTCAAAATGACGATTCTCCCCAAACTTCTATACCCTTTTGAGACGCTCCCGGTGGCAGTACCTTTAGGGGTATTGAAATCTTTACAGGCAGCAATCCTTAACTACATATGGGCTCATGGTCGCCACAGAGTAGCCAAGGAAGTGTTGCTAATGAGTAAAGACAGAGGGGGTTTAGCCGCCCCTGACATTTTGAAATATTATTGGGCGACTCACCTGCGGTGTTATACCAGCATGGTCCCCCTTTCTCCCGGGCCCATACCCAAAAGGATGGAAATTGAAAAAATTGTGGCTAGCTCCCTTCCACCCCAATATGTTTCTCTGGCATAGCAAAAGAGGTTAAGTACCCTGGAGTTCTATTAAGGGCCCCAAAAGCATTCACCAAGTCCAAAATGGAAGACAACCCAATCTAGGTTCCCTTTGGCTTCCCCGCTGTCATCTATGTCCTTTATTCCTTTACACGTCCCTCCTGCCAGCTAGCTGTACCAAGCATTTGTTACCCATGGCAACAAAATAGCCTATTTAGGTTTTTCGACATTGTCCACTTTCGGACCAGAGATCTCATGCCATTCCCGGACCTGCGAGATAAGTTCCTCTCCCCTTACGAGCACAGTTCCCCTACCTGCAGATAAAACACTTGATGCAAAACTTTAACGGGAGGTGCACCCTTCTCGGCCCCAACCACCTTTGAAAGGTTGTGCAAGTCAGGTTGGTCGTCCAAGGGCCTAATCTCGGCTATTTACCGCATTATTAATGATCCTCCAACGGATTCTGAATTTTACCATCCATATATGCACAAGTGGGAAGCTTTCTTGGGTAGAAGACTTCCTTATCATATGTGGCAGACTATCTGGCACAAGGCGGCCAAATCCTCAACATGCACCGCTTACAAAGAAAACCAATACAAAATTCTGATGCATTGGTACCATACCCCAGAATTGCTCCATCGGTTCAATCCACAACTTTCGGGGGGGGGTGTTGGTGGTGTGGGGCCACACCAGGCTCTCACTCATATTTTTTGGGATTGCCCTCTCATTCAAAGATATTGGTCACAGGTTCATGAGGTCATCTCAGATGTCTTCGGTCAGAGGATCCCTATAGATCCCTTAATCTACCTTCTGAATGTCCCCCCGAAAGGCTTCCACAAGAAAGCCACAAAACTACTTCTCCACCTTCTAACTGCTGCTAAATGCTTGATCTCGGCCTTCTGGAGGCAGACACAACCACCGTCGCTTCATGATTTGCAAACGCGGATTTGTGAAATACAGCGCATAGAACGCCTCACTTCTCTCATTCATGATAATCCGGACTCCTATGACGCAATCTGGGAGCCCTGGGTTACATACTGGTCCTCGCAGTCCTCTTAAGATTCTTGCACCCCCCCCCCCCCGCCCCTACTTCCTCCTTTCCACGTGTGCTTCCCCTTGTCTCTTTGTCTGCTTCTATGTTGGGTTTGTCAAGTATGTCTAGTGCGAGCTACACTCATTGGTATTACCCTACTGGATTATTGTAGTTTCTTTTGTGATTTTTTTTTTTTTTTTTTTTTTTTAGAGGTTACTCACTGACATGAGGTGCCTTTATTTAGGGGCATTCAAGTCCTCTCAATGTAGTTTAATACAAATAAGATGTGCCTTATTCTTATGTCTTGTACGCAAACATTATACGGTATTGTTGCACTCTGTACTTGGATATTTTTGTTATTTTGTGCTGTAATTAACCACATATTCTGTATGTATCATTTCATTTGAAAAAAATGTTAATAAAAACACAATTATAAAAAAAAAAGAAATCTGGAAACAGTGGTAAGTTTAACACCACTTAAGAAGCCACATCGGCAAATTATAGTCAATAGTCAACCATTCAACCATTAATTGACAAAATCCCAGCTGAGCCTCGTACATACTAAGCATTGGTAGGATTACAGCTGGGTCACCCCGTTAGTAATGGAAAAGACAGTATTGAAACTCAGGATGTGTGAGCATGATTCACAATCGACCAGAACATAGAATAGCTGCACCCCATGTAGAATGCATGAATAGAAACAAGAATGCATGAATAGATGCATGTTTTTCCACATGTAGGTATGATTTTATATTATAGAAGCATAGATTGTGAGTTGGTTTTTGATCTATATTGCACCACCTTTATTAATTAGCATAAATGTGTTTTAATAATAAATGGCTCAGAAGAGAAGACTCAAGAAATGAGATGTTATCCGTGTATTTCTGGCAGCGGTCTAGCCCTCCTCCCACATTCCATCTGAACTTTTTATCGTAATAGCACCAATGTTTGCAATTTCATATTATTGAACTATCATTTTTACGTCTGCTTTATAAACTATAAAAATCTAGACTGAGAGATACTAGTACAGTACTCCTTGAAACTACAATGTTTACTGGGTACATTTTAAACCCTTAACCTCTGCCTTATTTTCAGTTTTTTATTTCTATTTTTTTCATCCCTGTCTTTCAAAAGCCATAACATTATCTTTTTTTTTTTTTTTTTTTTTGCTGTCTACACAGCCATGTGTTTTCATGAAGACAACTTGCATTTTTCATTACACCTTTTTATGTACCATATAATGTATTGGAGAATCAGAATAAATGTCATATAGCAATTTTCTTTTGTGTTGATATTTACAGCGCTCATCCCATGAAATAAATATATTATCAATATTATGTGATAGAAAACAATTCTGGTCATACTAAACCAGTTTGCGTTATGGATTATTACTTTTAAAAAAAAAAAAAAAAAAAAACCTTTTTATTTGCTCTTAATCATTTTGACCAATAATTTATTTTTATTTTTCCAGCATTGGATCTGATGGCTAAATTTCTACAGGGTGAGGTATAGTTTTACTTGGTACCAATTTGCGGTATATGCAATTTTTTTTCTATCCCTTTTTATTCCATTTTTTTTCTAGGAGGTACATAACCAAAAACTGCAAATCTGACTTTGGAAATTTTTGGGGGTGTTTACTATGTGTAATAAATAATAAGAAATTGTGTGAGGTTGGACTTTTATGGACTTAACAATACCAATTATGTTACATTTTGGATTATTCATTTTGTATATGATAAATAGAAAAATAGTTTGTTTTTTTAAAACTTTATAATATCCTCTATATTTTTAAAAACAATCATTGCAGACTTGGGAGCCTTTATTAGACCTCCAGCTGTTATTCCAACTAAATCACAGTGGAAGGGGGCAATTTGGCAATGGAATGGCACACCACAATCCTTTCTAATAACTAAGATGCCGTGGTTGTACGGACCTCAAAATCTAAGTGGTTGAACAATTGGAAGTCTCAGCTGCTGATGGTAGTTGTCAGCTGCAATTGACAGCTAGCACCCGGCAGATATTGAGTGAACTCTCGATTATGCTCCATAAACCTTCAAGAAATATCAATTGGATATGCTATTAATGTAAGATAGGTCCAAGACCAGTACGTCTCTCCAGAACTGGGCCCCAAAAGTCCCCATTCTAAATGGAGAAGTGACCATGCTTGCATTTCAATTGGAGTTCCAAGTATAGTTCCAATTGAAATGAAGATAAACTGTGTAAACTTGGCCACTTCTCCATTTCAGGGTCCTGTTCTAGATATAGATACGGTTCCTATTGGTAGGACCCACACCTAGCTGATGTTGGTGGCATATCCTATTGATTTACCATCAATCTTTATGATGGCATAGCCTTTTTTAACATACACACGCACAACACTCTGCATATTCCTGTGTAGTATAGATCAATATTATTTCTGCCACGCTTGCAGAACACTGAACATAGCAGCATACATGTTTTTAGTATCTATGTGGCATTTTGGCCGGAAGTTAATTAATTAATTTTTGCTTTAGTTCCGATTTTATATGAGGTGCACTAAAACAGATAGAAAAAAAGGGCGACATGAAAGAAGGGGCTGCGCGAAGTCGGTTGTCTTTTCACCTAAAAACTTCACCTAACCCCCGGGTTCACACCTTTTCAACCCGGGAATTGCGAGGGATTGGCCCCAAATTTCCCGGGCTAAAAAGGGGGGCGGGAGCGCGGCCCCCGGGCCCCCTATAGACTCCTTACCCCGGGCAAATTGCGCCTGGATAATGTCGGTCACTTTCCCCCCGCCGGCGGATTCCCCGAGGGGGAGCACGAACCACTGTTCTCATGAGAAGGGGGATTACCAAAAAATTACTACCGACGGTTTGGCCCCCGTAGCGCGAAAATTGCGCGCGGTACGGCGCAATCCACCCGAAAAAAGCCGGGTGAACGGCCCCTTAGGGGTGACCCCATATCGGGCCTTTTCAGGCACCTGCGGCACTTTGTAAGGTGCCTGAAATCGGGGGTGGGGGGGCATGCTGGAGGCGTGTCGCATTACAACCGTACAAAGCTACACATTGGTAGCTTTAGGACGGCAAACCCAAACCATTACTGGGAAGGGGGAACCATTTTAAAAAGGGGTTTTACCTAGCCAAAATTTGTCGCTTTGTAGCAGAAAGTGTAAATTAGACCCCACAGAACAGGTTATAGATTGGGGCACATTCCGGATAAAAAAACGCCACAAAAATGGCGCCTGGGCGCCAAAAATCATTCATGTCGCCCTAAGTATTTAAAGGCATATCCATATATTTTTATGTGCCTTATAAGTGTGGCTCCTGCACTATATTGTGTTAAAACTTCTCCAAGCAGAAAAAAGAGATGGCCGCGCATGCATGGCCCTCCCCATTCATTAAATGGAAGTTCTAAGTATAGCATTTGAAACTTGATAAAGTGTCACAATGGGATGGAAACCCTTTTTAAATTTAAAACAAATGATAAACTTTTAAAGGGTTTTTGGAGCGCTGCAATATTTTATGTCTACTTTAAACCCCCTTAAATTTAAAGGGTGGAGTTTACTGGCTCCCTGTCCAAGTTGTTATAGTTCTGATTCCTTTCTTGTATTACTACAACTCAAAATTTGACAAAAAAGGGTTGAAAGGTGTTCCCCCATAGCTTAATGAAATTGGGGGAATCCCATCACACGATAATGGGCCCCAACTCTGAGACCTGCGTCTGTCTCGGGAATCTGCGCAGTAAATTATGGAGCAGAATGGAAAGCCAGTCACGCTAGTGCACAACTCCCCATTTTGTTCTACGTGAGTTCCGAGTACAGCCGAGCGCCATATTTGACTGTACTCAGAACTCCCAAAAACAAAGAAGCTTGCACCACCAAAAACGACCCATTTTGCTCTTAACTTTCAGGAACCTGTTCCCAAGATAGGTGCAGGACCCAGAGGTTGGACCCCCGACCTATAAGACTTTGATGGCATATCAAAGGGATCTATGGTGGAAACACTTCTTTAAGCTCTTATCTCGGATTCTTTTTCTTACCATTTTTTAGATTCACTCTATTACCCTTTAAGATTTCCCACTTTCGTTTTGCTTAAATATGTGGCTTTCATGGAAAATTTGGTTTTTGACTGAGACAATGGCCTGAGGTGGTAGATATCAGCAGGGGGTAGACATTTCTCAGCCCACCTTTTTAAAATTGCTCTACTCAGCAATGGCAAACTGTAAGAACTGAATAGAAGCCATAGTTTTCTTTACAATAGGACACCAGGAGATTATTTCTGGCACTACCAGTCGTTTAAACTATACGGGGGGAAACAAGGAAGGTGCCTTTATTTTTAAGGGTGCTAAAGGGCCCGGCAATGGTTTTTGTAACTTTAACTAAACCCCTAAATAGGGATACATCAGTCCATTATAATGACCATTTCCTGCTTTCGAGGTGGACAGCGCGTAGCTTCTGAAGGAAGTCACATGTCATTAGTTGTCTAAAGTAACAGTTTTACGAACCATACTGCATACTGGTCTCCGAAGCAGACAGATGGTAATTGCACCTTTGCTAACAATGTGATAAACACAAATAAAACAAAAAGTTTTCTCGGTACCCATGGCTTGCTTCCTCAGGTTCAACCTGGGGTCCAATTGAGGTGGGCCCCAAAAAAAGTTCTTGGGTTTTTGGTCTGGAAAAAGAGGCCCCGGGAGTACTTGGGAAATATTTGTTTCATTCTTTTTTAAAAATGTCAGAAATTTTTGTGTGTGACAAGTCACTTGTAAGTCACTTGCACGGGTTTAAAAGGGGGTATGTGATCTCAAGGTGGATTTATACCCAAATTGGGGTTTAAAAACCCCATCCACCCCAACGAAGACAACATAAAGTTTAAAAGGGGTAATTTAATGCAAAATGTTCCTACCCAAATCAGTTGACATTACCTTTCATATGAATGAGTAGAAAATGCCACAAAAACATTCCCCAGACCATAATGCTGTTACCACCAGCTTATGTTCTTCCAACAAGGTTTTCAGGATGGGTTCTTTTAAGTTTTCTTCATGAACCCCAGAACCATTCATTCGATGAAGCAGAAATCAAAGAAGGCAAACTTTAGCCAGTCAACAATTTGGGTACTGCCCTAAAAAAAAGAATTATTTTTCTGAGAACTTCGCTAGCCAGGGCATAACCTACTTTTTTTTTTGCTAACACAGTGAAGCAAATTTTCCCTCACAATCAAAATTCACCAAGAAGCAGCCAAACAGTTCATAAACTGTGCAGTTTCAGAAATTCTGACACCTTTGGCCTGAAAGCCGATAATCAGGCCTTTTTGCAACTTTGTTAAAATCACCCCTTTTACCCACGACGGCAACGAGGCAGATGTGTAAGCAGCTATTGCCACTTATTCCCAGCAAGCCAATTCCCAAAATAAACTTTTTCATTAGCTATACACTGACAATATTAAAAGTAGGAGGTGATTATAACAATGTGATTTGATCGTGAATATTGACAAATATGTCATACTTACTAACTCTCAAAAAGAAGGAGATGCTGCCAGCTCCATCCATTGACATTCATGCATGGAATTCCATGGACACTCCTGCACGGAAGTCTGTTCAAGCCACGGCAAAGTGAATGCAGAAAAAGATGAATATCCACACGGGAAAAGCAATTTTTATAAAATTTTTAAAAAATTTATTGAAAAATTCAATTAAAAAATTCAATACGGGGAAAAAACAGCAGTAAGTGGGGGACAAAAAAAAAAATGGGAAACACAATGAGTTTTTTGGGCGACCCAAAAACCCCCCTTACTCAAGAAAAGGGAAATTGGGCTTTTCCCGGGGGATTTCACCTTTTTCTGCATATTAACCAACTCTCCCTGATCGTCAAAAAAAAAAAAGGGGGCGTCCTCTCAGGCTGTCTGAAGAGTTGATAAATTTCCTATTATGGTAGGTTTGTCCAATCTGGGAAACCAACCCGCAGGGGCGGGGTTTTTTACCAGGGGGCCCCGGGGCCGGGATTTTTTTGTACCGGGCCATGGGCATGCCATTTGGTATTTCCAAAGGGTTATTTGGACATTGTTTGGAGCTGATTTTTTTAGCAAAACCCCAAAGCAGCATCAAAACCTTTCCTAAACACGCTTCTCAGAAGAGGTTTTTGATAGGTTTTGGGGGCTTTCCCCCCCATACAAATTTTTGCCGGTGTGGATGCTGGCCATAATTCTGATTGTCTGTGGGAGCCCTTGGGCAAGATATTATGTGGGCTGCCTTTTCTTTTCTGTAGGGCGAAAAACAAGAGTAAAGGGCTTCATAATTGTGCCATACGTTGTCAGGACAAGGCCATATGAATGCAGTTTTGCCTTCCCCATTTTTTAAGCAACACTTTTTTTCGTGTGGGCAGTCGGGGGAACCCCAAATAATTGCTGCATTTGCACTTCCAGGAAAAAAAAACTAGGTCAAGAAATAAAATATTTCATGAATTTAAAGAGTTGAATAAACCCGTTTTCGTTTTAAAATTTACAGGACAAGCATTGATAGGAAGAAACGGCAATTCTTTTATTGTATGGGCACAGTTTAAAAAGGGGAGACACTTATTGACAGGTGTGGGTGTCAGGAAGTTCTCAAGTTGCTGAATGTGCCCTGCTTGCTCTGTTCTTAAATAGTGCTCCTTTGTCTGGCAGGCATCCTCTTTATCCTGATTCTATATCCACCCACCACACATCATTTCCACATCTACTACACTGACTGGAGAAGAGCCCTGTGTTTTTATGAATGGATTAGAAAAAACATTGAGCAGATACGTAAAATGTGAATCTAGTCATTTTTGATCTGTCAACCTGTGATGTTCGGTCATTCCATCTGGAGCTTTATATGCCAGTGTGACCCTATTCTAAAAGCCATTATTCCCTGAGCCCAAAAATGGTATTGTCAGTGTGATGTATTTTATATATGAAACAAATAACAATCCAGAAGTCTCACAACTTGTATTTACCTAGTACTAACATGGTGTATATCACAGTAGTCACAGTTATTTCAATACCGTGAGTTATTCTAATTGAAATTAATTACACATTCCATTTTTAAATTTTAGCTGTTCCAAATTACTTTCTTACTACACTGATTTAGCTTTAACCCCTTACCGCCAGAGCCAGTTTTGGCCTCTCTGACAGAGCCCCATTTTTTAAATCTGTCATGTGTCAATTTATGTGAGAATAACTTTTTTACACTTTAACCTATCCATGTGATTCAGATATTGTTTTCTCGTGACACATTGTGCTTTAAGATAGTATTATTATTATTATTATCATCATTTATTTTGGAGTGCCCTTGATTGCAGGGCGCTGTACATTTCAGGCGGGTACATAAACAACATTGGTCAAACATTTACAATAGTGACAATAAGTGACTAACAACTGGTACAGAGGGAAAGAGGTCCCTGCCCGCGAGGGCTTACAATCTACAGGGGAAGGGTGAAGAGACAGCAGGGGGGGGGACAGACATGTTGTGGGGGAGCATGCACCGGTTAATTTGGTTATGGGCAACCCTGAAGAGGTAGGTTTTAGGTTACGTTTGAAGCCGGGGAGAGGGGGGAGAGTTGATGTTTTTTGGGGCTTTGGGTTTCCCAAAGTGTGGGGGAAGCACGAGAGAAGTCTTGGAGGGGTTATGTGGGAGGTGATAAGGGAAGCAAGGAAAGGTCCGTGAGGGGCAGAGGTTGCGTGAGGGGAGGTATTTAGAAAAAGGGCAGAGATATATGAAGGGGAGAGTTTGGAGAGCCTTGGGGTCAAAGTTGCTAGCTTGAACTGGATTCGCTGGGCAATGGGTACCAGTGAAGGGAGGGAAAGGGGGGGAGAGGGGGGGAGTAGCGGGAGAGGGGTGAATCCGGCGCAGGTTAAGGGTGGTTTGGGAGGGGACGGGGGTGCTAGCTGGGGGGCCACAGAGGGATTTGCATAGCAGGCGGGAGATGACGAGGGCAGGAAAAAAAAGAAATTTTTGGCTTTAGAGTTAAGAAATGAGGGGATTCGGGAAAATATTTTTTAGGTGGAGGTGAAAGCAAGGTGAGGGTTTGGTTTAAGGTTTGAAGGACAGATTGGTCAAAGATTACCCCAAAGGGCAGGGGGACCTGGGTGCTGGTGAGAGAGTGTACCATTGACATGATAGAGAGATGGGGTAGAGAGGGGGTTTGGACGGGGGGAAATAATGAATTCATTTTTCTCCACGTTTAGTTTTGGGAGACGGGAGGAGAAGAAGGAGGAAAGGAGATGGCATCAGGGACCCGGGGAGAGAAGAGAGGCGACTCGGGGCCAGAGTAGTTTGGGTGTCATCTGCATACAGGGGGTATTAAAAAGCCGTGGAAGCATGAGCTGACCCAGACCAAGAGTGAGATACAGAAGAGTAAAAAAGGGCCAGACGACCCTTGGGGACACCAACAAGAGAGGGCGAGAGGGGAGTGGAGCAGAATGAAGACGCTGAAAGTCCCATCAAAGAGGACGAGGAGATCCAGGGGAAAAAGCCAAACCGTGATGCCGAGGGGGGAAGGGGTGTTACAAAGGGGGAAAGGTCGACAGTGCAAAGGCAGAGGAAAGGTCTAGAGGAAAGCACAGAGTAGTGCTGAGGGTTTGGGGTTTCTAGGTCGTTGGTACTTTGGTTAGGGCGGGGTTTAGTGAGTGGGGGGACGGGAAACCCGATTGGAGTGGGTAAGGGAAGTTGGTGGAGAGATGGAGGAAAGTTGAAGAGGACGTGTTGCTCAAGGGGTTTTAGAGGCGAAAGGGAAACAGTGAGATGGGGCGATGAGGCAGTGAGGAGGGGTCAAGAGATGGTTTTTTTAGGGTGGGGGTGATGGTCGCATTTTGAATGAGGAAGGAAATGCCAGAGGTTAATGATAGATTGAAAAATATGAGGCTGGGAGAAAAGCACTAAGGCAGGGGTGAGGTGAGATGGGAGGGGTCAAGACTACAGGTGGTGAGGTTCGATTTGGACAGTAGAGAGGAGAGCTTGTTCTGGAGTGGCACTGGTGAGAAGCCGAGTTAGAGGGGAATAGTCATGAGCAGGTAAGAGGTGGGGTGTGGGGGACACCACATGGAATAGCGGGTAGGTGCTGAGGGGGGGCGGACTGTGGGGTGAAGCTTTGTCTGTGAGATTTATTTATTATGGAAGTGAGTTGCAAATACTGCTGAGAGGAGAAGATGGGGGAGGGGGTGCTGGTGGACGCAGGAGAGAGTTGACAGGTGTTAAAAAGTTGTCTGGGGTTGTGGGACAGGGAGGATATGAGAGTGGTGTAAATAGTCTTGTTTGGCTGATGTGAGTGTGGATTTAATGTGTGAGTGATCTTTATATGAGGTGAAGTCAGTGGTGAGCGGGTTTTCTTTCCAGCGGCGTTCGGCAACTCTGGAAGACTCGCCTCAGCTGTTTTGGTGGAGTCGTGTGTGCCAGGGGTTGTTGTGTGGGTTCTGATGTGTGTAGAAGGGGGCGACGCATCGAGAATGGAAGTGTTGTGTTGTTGTAGAATGTGGTGGCTGCTGTTCTCTGAATCAGCAGTGAGGATATGGTTAGAGAGGGGAGCAAGAGAGTCAGAGAGAGTGCAAGGGTTGAGGTTTTGTAGGTTCCTGCGTGTGTGTGCTAGAAATTTTGGTCCACAAAAATGCTTGTTTATTTGTGAAAAATATCAAAAAATCTTGAAAATATTTAAAAAATTTACCAATTTTAAACTTCAAAAAATTTCTGCTGTAAGACAGATAGTTTATTCCACTCAAAATATTTTATAACTAGCATCTACCCCTATGTCTTCTGTAGTTTGGCAACCATTTTTTTAAATGTTTTTTCTTTTTTTTACGACATTAGGGGGGCTTAAAGAAAATTTTGTAGTAATTTTCAACAAAATTAGCAATATACATTTTTAGGGACCAGGTCCAGTTCTAATGGGACTTGATTGACCTGTTATGTTAGATTCCCCCATAAATGACCACATCTAAGAAAAACTACACCCCTTAAAGTATTCAAAAACGCATTTTGGAAGTTTATTAACCCATTAGGTGTGTCACAGGAATTAAAGCAAAGTGGAAGTGAAATTTAAAAATTTCATTTTTTTGCAATTTTTTCAATTTTTATAACATTATTCACAAGAATACGCGTCAATGTCGATCAGGGAAAATGCAATTAATATTGATTCCCCAGATTCTGCAGTTTACAGAGATATCCATATGTGGCCCTAGTGCAATTATTTGGCTCAAACCACAAGGCCCCAGAATAGGAGGATGGAACCTACTGGGACTCTGGGGTCTCATTTTAATTACGATTTTTATTTAGGGGCCATTTCAGGTTTGCAGACGCCCTAAGGTGCCCTAAAAAACTTAATAACTCCCTAAAAAGACCCCATATTGTGAAACTACACCCCTTAACGGAATATATCCAGGAGTTGTAGTGAGGCATATCGACCCACTGGGTTGTGTCACAAATTTTTTTAGCATTTAGGACTGTGGAAAAATTGAAAAAAAAATTTTTTCCCATAATCTGCAAATTTAGCTGAAAATTGTTTCATCATTTACAAGGCTCCTAGTAAAAAAGCACCTAAACTTGTTACGCAATTTCTTCATGTTCGGCAATCCTTAATGGTGGGTGTAAACTGCTGTTTGGGAGCATGGCAAGGGTACAGGGAGGGGAGCGCTATTTGGCTTTGGAACGCAGATTTTGGTGGCGGCCATGTCGCATTTGCAAAGCACAAAGAACCAGAACAGGGGAAATCTTCCAGAAGTCACCCCATTTGGATTCAGCACGCCTCATAGATCTCATCTAGGGGTATTGTAAATTTTGGGTGCACAGGTTGTTCCAAAGTTGTTGTTTTTTTGCATTGGGCTTGAAATTGTGGGGAAAACGCAATTCCGTCATTGTTTTTTGGGCTTCAATTTTACAGCGTTTCCGTGCAGTATAAATTACAGGATATCTTTACTATGGGGGTCGGTACAATTGCAATGATATAGGATCTTTATATAGTTTTTTTATGTTTTATTATTTTACACAATAGAAATAGGACTATAAAAAAATTGGGTAGGGGGTATTTTTATGTTGTCCCTGTTCTGATGAACATAACGTTTTCAGTTTTCTGTATACGGAGCTGATTATGGAGTGTTTTTTGTGGGATGAGTTGATGTTTTTATTAGTACCATTATGGGGGGGCATGTGCCGCTTTGATCACTTTTTATTAGGTTTTTTGTGAGGCATTTTGAACAAAAGTATAGCATTCCTGGTGTGTTTTTTATTTTTATTTTTTACAGGCGGTCACCGTTGCCAGTATAACTGTCATACTAGTATTACTCATCAGGTTTATTATTATTTATTTATATACGATTACAGCGATACCCAATTTGTATTTTTATGATTTTACTGCTTTTACACAATAAAAACACTTTTATTCAAAAGGGAAAACACGTTTTAGCATCGCCCGATAGTCTGAGAGCCATAACTTTTTTATTTTTCGGGTACGGAGCTGTGTTGAATCTTGTTTTTTGCGGGAGAAGTTGACGTTTTTATTGGTTCCATTTTTGGTGGGGGGACCAAGGACTTTTAGATCAGTTTTAATTTTTTTTTTTTTTTTTTTTTCGTTTTTTTGGAAGGCAGGGTGGAAGAATTTACTGCAATCCTAGTAGTGTTTTTTATTTTTATTTTTAATAGCGCTCACCGTGCAGTATCCATGACCAGTTAGCTTTACTCTCTGGGTCGATACGATTACAGCGATACCCTATTTAAATAGTTTTTTTTTCATTTTGAAGCACTTTAAAAGAAAAAAATATTTTATTGTGTTAAATGAATATTTATGCATCCCTGTCTTCTGAGAGCCATACGTTGTTATTTTTTGTATACAGGGACATGCAAGGGACTTTTTTTGCGGGAGAACTTAATTTAATTTGGGTACAACTGAGGCGTTTATATGAGTTGTTGATCGCTTTTTTTTCCATTTTATGTGCTGCGGATTACAAAAAGATCACATCTGTGACTGTTTTTTGTTTTTGTTTTTACGGCGTTCACCGTCGGGTTAATTAACGTGACAGATTTATAGGGTGGGTCGTTACGCATGCGGCGATCCCAAATATGGGTACTTTTTTATTTTTTGGACCCTTTTTTGGGGCGTTTGGGCTTTTTGAAAAGGGGGAAAAAAGGGCGGGGTACGTGTTTTTTTTTTTATTTTTTTTGTTTTTTTTTCTTTTAGTTTTTTTTTCACTTTTGACATTTTTTTTTTACTTTTTTTTATTTTTTCTTCTAAAAAGAAATCACAGATTGTTGTTGAAGGCAGGCCAGGAAAACCAGTACAAGTACTGTGTACTGGTCGCCTTTGACCAATCCGTCCCCCATGCCACAATCCCATTGCGGGCATGGTGACGTAAACAGATCCCCCCGCACCCCCGGGATCACAGACGGGGGGATCGTGCGGCAGCCCCCGGGGGGAACGGGCGGGAGGGCTCACTCCTCCTCCCTGCGGCCTTATTATCGCAGCCATGACGGGTTCGGTAATGAAGCGTTAATCCCCGCGGGGGAGCCCCACTCCGACCGGGGTGATGTGGCATAAAGCCGCGGTAATTTACCTGGTTACAGGGCCGATCGTGCGGGGCCTCGCCCGTAAGCCCGCGCGATCGCCGGGGACTTATCATATGTCCATTTCGGGAAGTCATTTCCCCGCTGGGGGCGAATGCATTTTGCCCTTGTGGGGAAGGGGGTTAAACATGTAGGGAAAGGTAAATAAAGGACTTTTCCCAAAATTTCCCTTTGGGTTTTTTCTAAATTTTGCTTTGTTCGGGAGTTTTCCCTACTGTATTTAAAACCAATTTACTGACCACCCCTCCATGCTTTTTCTTTTTATGTTTTGATCCAAGCGGGCCTTTTAGTCAGTCAGCCCAACTATGGTGATCACTTCCTGCTGATTCTTATTTTTAGCACAAAAACTTTACCAAAGTTAATGACAAGTTTTAACCCTTTTAAAAGTTTCTGTACTTTGTGCATACAGACTTTTAAATTTCTCCAACAGTCATGTCACTGTAACAGGAATAGCAAAGCTGATATGCCAATCACTGCTATCGAACCATCCACTGCCGAACTAGGAAATGTGAGTCTGAAACTGCTTATGGCTCTGTAAAAAAAGGGGGGTTTAAAAAAAGGTCCTTTTTTTAAACCACCTGCTTCCTATATGTTTCTACAGGAATGCTGAGTGCATTCATTTCAATTCTTGAAATCTGAGAAATACTCCTACTTTTTTTCCAATTAGCCTAACAAATATTACATAACAGTAAAAAGGTAGTTCTAAAATTAAAAATTATGCCACTACTGCATAAACACGATCTGTCACTGTGGCTGTATTAGAAGTATAAGCAGTCCCCGGGGTATAAACGGAAGGGACTGAGGTTTGTTCTAATTGAATTTGAAATGTAAGTCGGAACGGGTATATTTATTAAAGTAACCCAGCACAAAGGTTTTTTTTATTTTTTGGATAGTCCCGGGGAATGGTTTTTACATTTGTTTCGCGTCTGTGCCCCTTTAAAAACTTTTCACCCATTTTCACCTCATGTCGCTGGGGCATGCTGAACTTTCATTTCACACTAGTATCTCTTTTGAACGGAACTACAATCCAGCATGCCCTATAAGCAGTGTCGGCTGGGGGGTCTGGGCCCAAGGGGGGAATTGACTTCGGGGGCCCACCCTACTGTACATGAAAAAATTCCCGGCCTCTGGACATAATGCGCCCTTTTTACCACATAATACATGGCAAAACAGAACGTTTGTGTAGACAATACGAACGAGTCACATATCTTACTCACACATATGTCAGCCTAACATATCAAAGACACGGGGCTAATTACCTTCCATACCCCCTCCACCCACAACAATTCCCCCCCACCCGCAAAAAATTCCCCCCCCAAACCCACATACAATACCCCCTCCCCCCACTACAAAAACCCCTCCATTTTTCCCCTTTGTCATGCACCTCACCACCTTCAAAATAAACCCACAAAAAGTATAATTTTAAACTCCTAAAAGGGTCAACAGGGACAATGACACGGCATTATACCGAGCCGTTTTAAACCTACAACACCCCGCCATATAAACCCAAGTGGTCAACACCACTCAGAAACCTAAACCCTACCTAATAGAGACCACATAGGGTCAACACCAGCTCGGGTTAAAACCACAACACCACCCCATATAAGACCACATGGGGCAACACCACTCAGGTATAACCTACAACACGCCATATAAACCACATAAAGGCCCAAACACCAGCCGGGTTAACCTACAACACCAATGGAACCACATAAACAGACCCCCAGCTCAGGAAAACCCTACAACACCCCCATTATAGAGACCACATAGAGGTCAAACCCCAAAGGCTCAGGTAATAATAAACAATATGGAACCACATAGAGATCAACACCACCAGTAAAACCACAACACCGCCATATAGAGACCCATAGTGGCAGACACCCTCAGGTATAACCTCAACACTGCCAAAGGACCACATAATCAGACACCAGTCAGGTATAACCTACAACACGCCATATAAAACCCACAAGAGGTCAACACCACTCAGGATAACCTCAACACCATAGGAATCACATAGAGATCAACCCCAGCTCGGGAAAAACCTACAACACAGCCATATAGAGACACATATGGCAAACCACCGGGTAAACCTACAACCCCACCAAATAAGACCCCATAGGGGTCGACACCAGCTCAGGTAAACCACAACACCCCAATAAAGCTAAATAAGGTAAACCCCACCAGGATAACCACAACACCCTGAAAATAGAACCAATAGGGGTCGACACCACTCATTTATAACCACAACCCCATAGGGAGACCACAAGAATCAACACAGCTCAAAAAACCTACAACACCGCCATATAGAACCACATAGAGTCAAACACCAGCTCAGTAAAAACTACAACCCCTTGGAGACCACATAGAGACAACACCACTCAGAAAACCACAACACCCCCAAAGAGCCCCACAAAGGGGTCAGACACCAGCTCGGGGTAATCCCTACAACACTGCCATAAAGACCCAAAAGGGTCAACACCAGCTCGGTAAACCACAAACCACTGTATAGAGACCACATAGAGGCAGCACCACCAGGTAAACCACAACACCGCCAATGAACCACAAGGGGCAAAAATTTCTATTTTGCCAAGCAAACTTAACCTATCATTTCTAACTAAAACTAAAACGTAACTTTTTTTTATATCTAACTCTTAACCCTATACACACTATTAAAAACCGAATAGTGTGTAAAGGGGGTTAAGAGTTAGAAATAAAAAAGTTCCTTTTTAGTGTTTTAATAATAGAGAACAGAAGAGTTTAAGTTTGCCATGGCAAAATAGTAAATAAGGAAAAAAAGTCACTCTTAGTTTCTTGCGAGTTTCCCCAATTTTTTTGGAAATTTTAGTGACACAAAGGGGTTTAGACACCAGCCGGCACATCACATTACAGTATACAGACATCCAAATATAGAAAACCCCCCTAAATCGGGGTCCCGGAGAGTCCATCGATATTGTTCTTTTCTCAAATGATCCGTTCTTATTCCCTTTCCTCTGCATCCTTCCCACGCCATGATACGTCCCGACACAGCTCATCCCTGCAGAAATTACACCAAATTTTTAGAACCTTTAAATTTTTTCCAGCACCTTTTATCTACCCCACCTCGTACAAACCCCCCGGGGGTGGGAGAGCGGGTACAAGCCATAACTTAGAGGCCGTATCCTAAGGGTTGGAGGGGGGGAAAAGGGACAACCCCCGAAGTTTAAATGCACAATTTGGGGCTCGCCCTCCAAAAAAATTTTACCAGGTAGTAGACAAACCCTAGTAGGAAGGAAATAGGCAAGGGCCCCAAACGTGGGTGGGTGGTTTCTCCCTTTAGGTAAGCTGAGGTATTGGGGTCCCCTTTTATATAGGCGCAAGCATTTGGGCCCCCCCTCAGGTATAACAGGCAGTTGGGCTTCCCCATTAAGTATAAGGCAGAAAGGGGCCTCCTTTTGGGTTTTTGCGGGCATTTTTAGGGGTCCCCTTTTAGGTATATACGGGTATTAGGGGCCTCCTTTAGCTAGTGGCGGGAAGTCATGCCCCCCCCCCCCCTCGGGCTACTGTGTAGGTAGCAGGGCCCCTTTAAATATTTAGGTAGCCAGGGCCCCCGTAGCAGGGCCCTCCGTAAGTACCAAGCGTCCCCCTTTTTGGTAGTCAGGGCCCCCCTTGTAGCAGGGCCCCCTGTGGTATCAGGGCCCCCCTATTTGTAGTAGGCCCCCCATAGGTAGTCCGGGCCCCCTTGTAGCCAGGGCCCCCCTTTTGGTAGCCAGGGCCCCCCTTGTAGTCAGGGCCCCCTTGTGCCAGGGGACCCTTTTTTTACCGGGCCCCCCTTTAGGGAGCCATGGGCCCCCCTTTTTAGTTACCCCCTTGTAGCCAGGCACCCTTTAGGTACCAGGGCCCCCTTTTGGGAGCCATGGGCCCCCTTTAGTCAGGGGGGCCCCCGTATCAGGGCCCCTTTTGCAGTCAGGGCCCCTTTTTTGGGAGCCATGGGCCCCTTTTGTAGCCGGGCCCCCCCTTGTAGCCAGGGGCCCCCTTTTGGGAGCCCGGACCCCCCTTTTACCAGGACCCCATTTTTGGTACCAGGCCCCATTTTAGGTCCAGGGCCCCCCTTTAGTCAGAGGCCCCCTGAGGTAGCCAGGGCCCCCTCGGAGCCAGGGACCCCTTTTATCGGGGGCCCCCCCTTTTAGCAGGACCCCCCCCCTTTTACCAGGGGCCCCCTGTAGTCAAGCCCCCCTTGAGCCAGGGACCCCCTTTTAGCCCGGACCCCCTGTAGTCAAGCCCCCCCCCTTTTACCAGGGACCCCCCGTAGTCCGGGCCCCCCCTCTTAGTCGGGGCCCCCCCGTATCAGGACCCCCCCCCTGTATCAGGGACCCTCCTCTTACCAGGGGCCCCCCCGTAGTCAGGGCCCCCCCCCCCTTTAGCCATTTAAAAAAAAAAAAAAAAAAAAAACAAAACGCCAATTCCTGCTCGGGCTCCCTCCGCCCCCGAGGGCCCCTACTGCCGCCCTGCAAGGCGGCGCGGTGAAGTGACGTCACCGCGCCCCTACGTCAGAATAGGGGGCCGGCGCCCGCCAGGCTGAAGGCCTAATCGTTTACCTGCGGAGAAACAGCGGAGCGCAGCGCTATGGGGATGTGCTCCGCTGGGACCGGCGCGCCCCGGGAGTCGGGACATTAGTCCCCCCCAACTCCCGGCCGTTCTCTGGACGCTCGGGAAAAGCAGGGCCCGGGCCCATGGGGCAATCCGGGCCGGGCCCCCGGGGGGGGCGACGGGACTGCCCCGGGGCCCCCAACGGCTCGAGGGGGCCCCCCGGGGGATCCCCCCGGCCCCGGCGGCCCAGTCCGAGCCCGCCTAAATCTCCATTTTTTAAAAGGGGGCAAAAGTAAGTCGGAATGGTGAAGTCGGGGACTGCCTGTAATGCAAAGGGTTTTCACACGCTTAAATGCGGACCTAAATTTAGCCCCGCAATTTACGCCGAGTGACGGGGGGCGGGGCGGGGCGGGGGGGGAGCGGGGGGCCCACACCTCGCCGGGCCCATATCTTGCTTTCCCTTCACATTCCTTAACTCCCCCCCCGGCGGATTCGCCAGCGGAAAGGGAAACGTAATCCATATTTTTTTTATGAGAACTGTGGATTAAACCCAATGACGGGCCGTTTTCAGCCCTTAAATTTTCGCACTCCGGGGCTAATAAAGGGGCCGAAAAACGGCCCATTTTAAGCCGTGTGAAAAAGGCCTAACAAGAGGGAAGCCATCGGAAAAAACAAAAGCTGAAATTTTTTTTTGTTATGAAGGGCCCTTTTAAAAAAAATAATAAACTTTCCTGTAAAAAAATTTTGGGGGCAGTCCCGAGATTTAGGATGATTAAAATTTTTAAAGGATTGTCAATTATTTTTTTTTTTTTTTTTTTCAATACCCTTTTAAAATAAATAAACCCTATTCACCATTCCCTTTGCCTTGGATCCAGTCTCCTGCTCCTCACTCTCCACCAGTTTTCTGTTTATTGCTTGCTTCTTCCCAATGGGGACGTCACCACTTTAACCATTAATTGGTTGCAGATGCCACATGTCACTACCTCAATGTTTGGACAACTTACCTCAGAACAACAGGTAATGGCATGTGGCCACCAATCAACAGCTGACGTGGTGACGTCACCGTTGGGAAGAAGCAAACAGAAAACAGAAGACTGGTGGAGAGTGAGAACGGTGCAGAGCTTGATCCAAGATGAACAAAGAGGTGAGTATAAGGTTTTTTTTTATTTATTTACAGTGCATTAGTAGAATAAAAATATTAAAAAACAGACAACCTTTTCAGATAATCAATATTTTTTTTGTCAGGAGCTGTTCCTATAAAGCATGAACTCCTTCTTCATAGACCTAAAGAAATCCTGCTTGAGTAAAGAGGTTCTCTCACAACACAGATTAGCTTAAAACATGTAGGCAAAGATGAAAAAAGATTCTCAAATACATTGCTGTTCTGATTTTGCTTTGTTTAGGAGATAGAGAAGATTATATCTACTGCTTGTGTGCACAACTTTCTCTAGGTTACTGACCACCTCTCTCTGTTCTCATTGCTTCAGAATCCCTATCTGACCATGGTGACATCACTTCATGCTGTGTCTTATCTGTAAAACAGAAGCTCGTTTATCTGTTACTGACAAACCTTAACCCTTTAGAGCCTTGTCGTCTTGTGAACTACAGTTTATAAACCTCCAACCATCATGTCCCTCTATCGGGCTCAGCTAGGACTAGCCGAGCTGATCTACCAATCACTGCTATAGAACCACCCACAGCCTTAACAGGAAGTGTGAGCCTAAAGCTGGTTGTGAAGAGCAGGCTCTTTGAAACAGCATAGTGAGAGCACCCCTTTAAGTAACACTATTTTAGGGCCTAAGTAGCATGGGTTGTGCAATGAAGATGAATTTCGGCTATTAATTCCATATATACACTATGAAAATTTGCCATGGAGATGGAATACAATAACCATATTAGCATATCATTTAAGAATGAGACTGTTTAGTCTTATCTCTCTTCCTCCTTATATTGCAGAATTTGGGATGAATATTCCTTTTTGTAATAGAAATTTGATGACCAAAAATTGTATTAGAATTATATTGCACACATATACATTTTTATGTTATATATCCCTACCTTGAATACCAAATAAAACATCAGTACTGAGCTTGGGATGTAATAATGGACTGATCTGAAAAAAACAAAGGGAAGACAAATTGATCAAAGCTTATTGGTAGGTGCACACAACACTCCTACAGGTCAGTGATTTTACAGGGATCTAAATATTAGGAAATGTATAGGTCTATTATTCACATAACATTATCTCTGAATGTTATACATGTGTTATACTAATATGTCTAGGTTGTCCATTTCATATAAGTATCCTAGGAGTTCCCTGCTGTTGTAGGTATCGTGTTAATCATTGTCTCTGAATGCCAGTCTAGCAGCTGTCCATGGTACTAAGTGGGTGTATGAGATGCTTTCCCACCCTCACATTTCCCATTTACTCCTCGCAGTATGGGAGGAAGGGTCACTGTACTGAATGCTAAGCAAGACCTCTGACTTCTGTTGTCATTGACGGACACAACATATATTTTTATAGATAATTCTTTACACAAAGGAAAAGAATTTACACTTAGATACAAAGATTTAATTTTAGCTATCACAATTATATAAATGTTTCTTGTTCTTGATAAACCAAATAATGATAGAAAATTTTGTGTAAAAAAAGAGCTAGGACTAAAAGATCCTATTTCTACAGAATTTTTCTATTTATGCCGTTGTGGTCTGTTGAGGTTAAGGCTGTAGTGATAAAGTAATGAAATAATTGTATGGCACTGTATGATGGTGAATTTAAAAGTATAAAGAGCATTCCACTCTGGCACAAGAAAATGTAAAGGGGTATGTCAATCGACGACATAGGAGGCATTTCCACAGGCTATACCATAAACATTTTAAAGTTGTCCTACTCCTATTTAAAGAAAGGGTCTCCCTTTAACCACTGCCTTTGTGTTGTAGCCAGAGCAAAGAGAGTGGTGACCTTGCATGCACAGCACTCTCTGTTTGGTTTAGTGGGAGTTCTGAGTATAGCTAAGCATACTTTCTCCCTTTTTTCACAATAGGCGATCCACATAATTGAGACATCTTTGACATATAATTTGGATACGCCATGATTGTACAAGATTGGAATACCCCTTTAGTCTGAAACAAGTATGCAAGGCTGGGAGAATGAGCCCCCATGCTCTATTAATATAATTTCTCCTAATAAAAAAAAGTAACATATAGTGCCAATGTAAAGTATTCATCCATACTCTTGTACTTTTTTGTTTCATGGTGTAGCTATCACAGTCGAGTCATTTTATTATGGCCATTTCCTATTCTAGACATTGGCAGTGAAGCAAGTCACATGTCATGAACTGGCTTGATGGGTGTATAAGGCGTACAATAAGCTGTCTGCACACGTCTCTTATTTTTGTCGTGGGTTAAATGGGCGATTTATCAGTTACAAGAAAGGATGTTTATTGCCAAAGATGGCAGTATGTCTGAAATTGCAGTTTGGTAATTGTTCACATGCTGCTGTGGTGAAAGTGTCCGACATTGGTTGAAAGAGCACAACCAATACTTCCAGGTGTTACCTGACCCTCTAATTCCCCAGTCTTAAAGCCAGTTGAGCTTCTGTGATATCAACTTGCTCTATAGATCCTCCCCATGAACCCTCCAACAGCTGGACCACAAACAGCAGCCTGTCTAGCTGCTAATGGTCACAATAATGTGACCTGATTGTGGATATGTGATGTTCAACATAGATTTAGAGTCACAGGCAACAGAAATCTAAAAAAAACAAGTTACCTGCATTTAATACAAGTAACCAACATAAAATAATTACAGTGCCCTGCGAAAGTATTCGGCCCTCTTGAACTTTTCAACCTTTTGCCACACTTCAGGCTTCAAACATAAAGATATAAAATTGTATTTTTTTGGGAAGAATCAACAACAAGTGGGACACAATTGTGAAGTGGAACAAAATGTATTGAATATTTTAAACTTTTGCGAAAAATAAAAAACTGAAAAGTGGGGCGTGCAATATTATTCGGCCCCTTTCCTTTCAGTGCAGCAAACTCACTCCAGAAGTTCAGTGAGGATCTCTGAATGATCCAATGTTGTCCTAAATGACTGATGATGATAAATATAATCCACCTGTGTGTAATCAAGTCTCCGTATAAATGCACCTGCTCTGTAATAGTCTCAGGGTTCTGTTTAAAGCGAAGAGAGCATCATGAAGACCAAGGAACACAACAGGCAGGTCCGTGATACTGTTGTGGAGAAGTTTAAAGCCGGATTTGGATACAAAAAGATTTCCCAAACTTTAAACATCCCAAGGAGCACTGTGCAAGCGATCATATTAAAATGGAAGGAGTATCAGACCACTGCAAGTCTACCAAGACCCGGCCGTCCCTCTAAATTTTCATCTCAAACAAGGAGAAGAATGATCAGAGATGCAGCCAAGAGGTCCATGATCACTCTGGATGGACAGCAGAAATCTACAGCTGAGGTGGGAGAGTCTGTCCATAGGACAACAATCAGTCGTACACTGCACAAATCTGGCCTTTATGGAAGAGTGGCAAGAAGAAGCCATTTCTCAAAGATATCCATAAAAAGTCTCGTTTAAAGTTTGCCACAAGCCACCTGGGAGACACCAAACATGTGGAAGAAGGGGCTCTGGTCAGATAAAACCAAAATCCAACTTTTTGGCCACATTGCAAAACGATATGTTTGCCGTAAAAATAACACACCCTGAACACACCAGCCCCACTGTCAAACATGGTGGTGGCAGCATCATGGTTTGGGCTTTTCTTCAGTAGGGACAGGGAAGATGGTTAAAATTGATGGGAAGATGGATGGAGCCAAATACAGGACCATTCTGGAAGAAAACCTGTTGGAGTCTGCAAAAGACCTGAGACTGGGACGGAGATTTATCTTCCAACAAGACAATGATCCCAAACATAAAGCAAAATCTACAATGGAAGGTTCACAAATAAACGTATCCAGGTGTTAGAAAAGGCCAAGTCACAGTCCAGACCTGAATCCAATCAACAATCTGTGGAAAGAGCTGAAAACTGCTGTTCACAAAAGCTCTCCATCCAACCTCACTGAGCTCCAGCTGCGCCAAGGAAGAATGGGCAAGATTTTCAGTCTCTCGATGTGCAAAACTGATAGAGACACACCCCAAGCGACTTGCAGCTGTAATCACAGCAAAAGGTGGTGCTACAAAGTATTTTAAGGGGGCCGAATAATTTTGCACGCCCCACTTTTCAGGGTTTTTTTTTCACAAAAGTTTAAAATATCCAACAGATTTCATTCCACTTCACAATTGTGTCCCACTTGTTGTTAATGCTACACAAAAAAATAAAAATTTTATATCTTTATGTTTGAAGCCTGAAATGTGGCAAAAGGTTGAAAAGTTCAAGGGGGCTGAATACTTTCGCAAGCCACTGTAAATGCAAACTATTTAACCCTTTCTGTCTTGTACTTAACTGAGGTGTTTCTAGCAGGAAATCATAGCCTTAAATTTGTGAATGACTTTGTAAGTGTGCGTATTATTATTCTTCTTTGCAAATCTGTTGAAGCTCTGAAAAGATATCTAGAGAGTATGAGTCAGGAGTGTAGTGAGAACTGACGCATTTAGACACTGTGAAGTTCGCTTTGCCCCACAGGTTTAAGCTGAAGGTACAGTCACCTAAATCTTACCTTTTATCAGGGGTGTTGCTCAGCAGTTTTATCCAGGACTTGTTGCTGCCCTGGACTGGGAATCTGCCCATTGCGCTGGCAGTCTTCTCAACTGTATGAATATCCTCAGGACGCACATGAGGTTGAAAGCAGAGCATCCAATGGATTGCAAGCCAGGCTTATAGGCTACCGGAGTATATGGCACAGGCAACATGATAGAATGACATGTCGCTGTCTGTGCCATATACATGGCTACTGAGGGAACCTATTTACCTGTTTACCCTATATACTTTCCTAGCTATTTAAACTAACTATAAACCTACATAGCATGTGTAAGGGCAGTTGTTTAGCCCACAACATGTGTTATCCTGTCTCCTGGATTTGTATATCTGTTCAATAAACTGCTGGATTTTACATTGCTCCTAATTAGATATCAGCTTGATTCAATGACAGAATAAGAATTCAGGCTTCTTTTGTCTGTTTGCCCCATTAGAGGCTTTAACCCCTTAACTCCCAGGCCTGAAAAGTAGTTTTTGCCTCCTTGCGTTTCAACAATTGTAACTTTTTTATTTTTTCAATGACACAGTTGGATGAGGTCTCTTTTTATTTGAGTCAAGTTGTACTTTATGGGGGAATAGTTTAAGTTCACTTATAAATAATTGCAGAATAAAAAAAAAAATGTTTTAACAATTTTTTTGTTTTTTAAATTTTTTTTACACCGTTCATATTTCACACGTAATAACTTGTTAGATTAATTCTACAGGTTATTACGGTCATGTGGATACCTAATATGTGTAGGTTTTTTTGTGTGTGTAATTTATGCACAATTATTTTTTATTAAATATTTATTTTCATTTTATTTATTTTAGTTTTTTTTTACACTTTTTATGGTTTTTTTTACTTTTCTTTTAAATCCCATGAAGGGAGAACTGTTTTTACATTTTTTTTTTTTTTTTTTTTTACACTTAGTAATGTATTAGCATATATATATGCTAATACATTATAATCTGTGTCAGTCTGACACAGGCAGTGTTCAGGACAGTACACAGTCTGCTCTGATCACTGGCTTGTTACACAGACAGCCTTGGGGCCACTCTAGGTCCCCCGAGCTGACTGTGCAGCCGTTCCCCGGGCTCTGTCAGGTCACCGGGCGTTCCGATCACCCGACAGAACAGGGAACCCTTTGATTGCGCTGCGGCAACGCACCGCCGCAATCAAAGGGTTAAAGCATAGGGTTGCGGAGTTTTCCTCCACTGCCTAATGCTCGCAGGAGATGCTCTGGGATCAGGGCTGTGTAGTAAAGCCCCGATCCTAGCAAAATTGGGGCCCCCCCGCAAACCCCAAACACAGCACTCAAAAAGAGCCGAAACGAATGACCTCACCAGTACGCCAAAATCAGGGGGCTTCTTTAAAATGGGGTTAAATGACCCACTCGTCATCCCCCCAAACCAGCTTTCATTTCTCACCTCACTCCAATTTTAACCTCTTGCTATCTTCTGGGATCTTTTCATCTTCCTTCAAAATGCCTCAAACCCCTTTTCACAAAAATGTTTTACTTAACCCATCCCCACTGCAACTACCAACCTTTGCCCTTCATTTAACCTTTTGGAAAATTGAACAACTATCCACTATCTCCTGCCAACTTTCTTTTTGACCCCCTAAAATCGGTTTTCATATTTTACACTCCACAGAAGTCTCTAAAAAAGTTTCAAATGATTCACAGCAAAATCGGGGAAAGCTATCTTTGTTGTTCTTTTGGTCTCTCTGCAGCTTTGACGTCATCACTGCTTGGTGCCCCTCCATATAGAATTATTAAACTAATAACTTTCCCCCAAAAAAAACCCCCACACTGCTGCAGCCTCCCCACCCTCCTCATCTCTTCAACATCCTACATCATTCTTTCCTGCTGAATCTTGGTCAAAAAAAGCCTCATCTGAACCTTTTCCCTGCCGCCCCAAAACTTTGCACGTCCTGCACCAGTTCTCTAAAGTGTGCTGCCCCCCTTTGATCAAAAACACAACCCTTTACTTTATAACGACATAAGAAACAGGCCACCCAAAACTCTAATTTCTAACCCCCCTTTTAGTCACAACATTTTTGCCCCCCCTGACCCGGCGCTTTTCGGTAATAATCCCTATCTAGGGCTCCAGCCAGCTCCGACAAAAAAAGAAAAACAGAAACGCCATGGCTTGCTCCCGCCAGCATACAAAGGAATGACAAAGTCCTTAGCCGTACCTGGAAGGCTCCGGTAAGGCACAGTCCTACTGTGTGGCAATCGCCAGTTGGAGATGTGGTGTTTTGGGGCGGGGCTAGTGCCAGCCTTCCAATCTATTACAAAACACACTTAACCTTCTAGACACAGCACAGTAATCCACAACAGACTTAGATTTGGAACCACCCACAGCTCACCTGCCTCCCCAGGCTTACATAGGCCAAACAAACAGAGGTCTGGACCTGGAAACGTGGGAGCAGTCATCCCATCCAGCTCTTTGACTGCTCCAGGGAAAACCGAATTGGATTGCAGCCATATTAATAATACAAGCGTGTGTCAGTGTTGCCACTGGCATTACCAATAAATGTTTTTTTCACTTCACTATATAGAAAGAGAGAGAGAGACCCTATATAACCCCTATAATATACCCCAATATAATATGCATTCAAAACCAGGTACAATCTATATTTTTGGAATATAACCAGAGCTATTTTTTTTCAAAGGTTGCAAAAAGATCAACTGTGCATTTTACGCAATGTAAATACAGTAGTGTGGATAATATTTGTATAAAGCAAAAATGAATTTTATTTATTAGTTTTAGATTTCCCTCTCTGATCATAATTGTAGCGTTCTTTAAAAAACCTCTGTAGATAGTGAGACATTATATATTTGATATGCAACTGCGTTTCCAAAAATACATAAAATGAAAGGAAATCACAGAATTGTCCTGGATCGAGTGTTTTGCAACTGTATAATGGAAGAGTGAGTCAGACTGTCCTTATGGTTTATGTGTTTAGCTTACATAGTTTCATTGACACATTACATTGTACGTGAGTCTTCCTGTTCCTTATAGCACAATTCAAAGTAAAATCTCTAAAACTAATGACCAAAAAACTTGTGATTTCTGTAAACTGTGAATGCTGGTCTTCAACTGTTCATGAACTAGAAACAGGTCATAGTCATCATAGAGGAGCCAAAACCCTAATATGTCCTCCACAAGGTTTTAGTGCCTTACGCAGGTCATTCAGTGGTTACCAGGTCATGGACTTCCCATATGATAAGTCATCCTTCTTCACCAATATGTTCATTTTTACCGTAATCTCACTTTACATCAGAATTTCCATTAATTTACATCCTATTCTGTGATGTAAACTTATCGAACTTTTTCAAAAAATCAAATGAAGCCTGTCCTTTATTTACTATGATACACAAGATGACTTGCACAGATGTGATATGAACTCACTTGCTATACTGAAATTGAACCTAATAAACACTTTAAACACTATAAATAACATTATAATAAACACTGTAAATCATCACAATGAATAGCTGTTTCATAGGTGTGAGTGAAATTTTTGCAAATCCCAATTGGTCTGCACCCTAAAAGGGACATGCTGTATTTTTGTAAATATTAATAGCAAAAGACAATGGGATCAGCTTCTAAAAATGTGCTGACTCGGTGCTAAAAAATATTTAAAGGGGCACCCTAAAGAGTTTTTCATTATAGTTTGGAAAAAGTTTATATAACAAAGTGGCATAGATAAGAAAAGGGATATGAAAAATACACAAAAGAGGTACCCTTCTTTGGTGCAAAATGTTGGATTTGGTGTGCATTCCAGCTGAAAGGTGACATAAAAGGGGTTTTTCTCACCACAGTTCAGTTAGGTCTGTGGGTTTTTTTGCAGTATTGAATATCGCTCTGCTATTCCTAGGGGTTTCCTGTGAATTTGCAGGAGGTTTAAATCTGAGTGTACAAAGCACATAACTCAAGGTTAAACTTGTTGTTATTTTGGGGTAAAAACTCCGTACTAGAAATTAACTCGCAGGGGGGGTTCACCATGGTCAAGGGGAGGGGTGGCGGAAACCCAAGAAAACTTGGTATACTAGAAGTAGATAATATTTCTTTTTTTCCTGAAAAAAGCTAAATTAAAAAGCAATGTCTTGGGTAAAAGTCTTCTTTACCTTTCTCAAACATGTTAAAAAAACAAATTATTGTGGTGAGAAACCCTTTTTAGAGGGTCTTAAATGCCATAATGCAGTGTAACTTAGAGTTTTGTCAAGGCGCTTGGGCCGAGCCTCCCCCTGCGTTACGGGGCCCGGCGCGGGGTGCCCCGGGTGCACGCAGCCGTTGTCCTTCTGCCTCTGGGCAAAAAACCCCCGTACTCCCCTTCCCCCTCCTGTCCCCGGGCTTGCGCCCCCGTCGCGTGCCCGTTTTAAGGCCCGGGCGCGACGCTGGCTGGTTTTAAAGGGCCAGGGCCGTTAATTGGTTATTAGGGCCCGCGGGCCTATAAAAGGGTTCCCCCCCAGCCTGTTGGTGTGTTTTCCGTGGTTTAGAGAGTTTTTGGGAGTCCTTCTGATTCCCGGTACAGTCCGTCTGTTCGTTTCCTGCCTTGCCTGTTTCCCCTGCCCTGACCTTTGGTTCTGCCCAAAAAATCTCCGCCTGCCAGACCTTCTGCCTGTCCCCACTACGTCTCTGGTCAGACCTGACCATGCTGTACCCGGCCGCCATCGCAAGCCTCACGTCGGGGGGTAACGACCGGGTTTCCCTCACGCTGCAGCAAGTCCATCCCGCTTTGCGTGGGGCCTTGGTGAAAAACGGGGGGTATTTAAACTCGCCCCCGGGCGGGCTTAGCTAATCGCTTGCTTGGTCCAGCAAATCCACCAACCCGTTAAGAAAAAAATGGCCAGGGTTTCCCGCCAGGTACCCTTGCCCTTTCCCCCGGGACGTCTGAGGGCTGTCGCCCACAGTCCAGGTATTGACCAGCTCGCAGCCAGTGCAGAACCTTGTCCCCGTCACCACCCCCGGGGGGGGGCCCGCCGCCTCCCCAGCACCAGTTGCACCCATTCCAGGATTCCGCAACTCCGCTTCCGTCACGCTATGATGGAATCCCAGGAAATGCCGGGGGATTCATCGTAAATGCTCCATCCCCGGAGTTTTTGGGGAAAACATTTCCCCCCCGGCGAGCAAGGTGGCCTTTGTTTTTACCCCCTTGTCGGGGGGGAACCCTTGGCCTGGGCCACTCCGTTATGGGCGGGGGAGATCCAGACGGCGATTACAACCTTTCTCCGGGGGTTCCGCAACGTCTTCGGGAACTGGCCGCTCCTCCCCGCGGCGGCGGCTTTGCTCCGTCCCGGCGGGGAAAACTCACGGGGGTACTACTCCGTGTGTTCCGCCCCCTTGGCTTGAATTAAAGGGGAATAAAGGGCTTTGGGGGAAACCTTCGGGCAGGCTCTGGGCCTATTAAGGTGAGCTCGTGGTCGGGATTGCCGTCCTCTCGGTTAAAAAGTTTAAGTTGGTCCGAAAGACTTCGCTTTGCGGAGAGGCAACAAGAGCTCCTCTTAACCCGGGGGGGTCCCCATTCCCCCTGCTCCCCCCCGTTTGGGCTCCCTTTCTTTCAATATTCTCCACTACCTCTGCCAAAGGTTCGGAGGATGAACCGTACGCATCGAGAGAGCCCACTTCCCCCGGAAAGAATACCGCGCGTCGCCTGAGGCATTTTAGCTTCTACGTGGGGGGTTTCTGGCCACTTCAGGGGGACTGTCGGTACGCTGGGAAACTCGCCACTTTAGGGTTCGCAGGAGGGGGCGCCCCTAGGTGTTGTGCAGCATCTTCCTCTGCCATTCCCGACTCTGTGGAGTTTCACCGGACAGCACCTTCCAAAAACCCCCCCTTCCTGTTTCGGGGTCCACGGAACTTTGTCAGCCAGCTCTGGTCCCAATTTGTTCCGGTGACCCCTTTGGAAACTCATGTACTTTCTCCTCCGTTAGTGGCGAATCCCTAAAGGAGTTTTTTTGGGTTCGCACGGCCCCCCTCTTTACAGATAGGGTCTAACAAGGGGAAACTTGAACTGCTGGCCCTTTCCCCTCGTTCCCTTCCGTTTCCCAGGGCCTTCCATGGCTGCAAGAGATTTTCCGCCCTTGACTGGAACAGGGGGAAATTATCCGTTGGGGGGCCCTCGTCCCCCTCGGATGTTTCCGGTTCTCCGTTCTGCCCTTCGGCCCGCTTCAGTAAAGTCTTTAAAAAATCTGTCGGGTCTGCCCACTTTTGTACCAAACTTTGCCGAGGTTTCTGAAAGGCAGGCCCAAACGCTGCCCAGCACCGGGCCCTTTTTATTGTCCCATTGACCTCAACCCCTATTACTCCTCCCCCCGGGGGATTATCCCCTTTCCGTCCCGGAGACAAACTATGACCGAGTTTTTTCTGGAGAACCCCGAAGGGCTTTATACGAAAAACTTCTTCACCCGGGGGGTGGCTTTTTTTGTCCAAAAAAAAGGGTGGGACTCTCGACCCTGTATCGATTTTTGGGGGGGGTTAAAAAATTACTATCAAAAATCGATACCCCCCCTGCCCCGAATTTGGAGCTATTCGATCCCTGCGTGGCGCGAGAATTTTTTTTCCAAAATTGGACCTACGGGGGAGCGTACAACCAATCCGTAAACCGTAAAGGCGACGAGTGGAAACGGCTTTTCAACACCAGAGATGGGCATTTTTTAATATCTGTCATGCCTTTGGGCTTTTTCAAGCCCCAGAGTTTTCCAAAAAAATTTTTAACGAGATTTCCGCGGGTCCTTTATGTTTTTCATTTTTTAATTTGGTGACATCCTGATCTTCTCTCCGGGTCTCAAGACTCATCGCCCCCACTCCCCCTGGTCCCAAAGTCTCCGAGAACTCATTTGATGCCCAAAAGGAAAAAAGTCTGTTCGAAACGCACCCCGTTGCCCCCTTTTTGGGGCATCTCACGGGTCAGGGGCTCCAGATGGATCCCTCTAAGCAGTCTGCAGTTTTTAAATGGGCCCCGACCCGTGGGCCTTTGGGTACCAAAGATTTTGGGCTTTTCAAAAAATTTCTAAGGAAAAATTTGTCCGCACTTTCCACGTCCGTGGCCCCCCTATGGCCCTGACGAAAAGAAAAAATGGCAACCCAATTTCCCCCCCCAAAAAAGCCAAGAAGCCTTTGAGCCCTCAAATCGGCATTGCTTCACCCGTCCTGTCTCGCCCGGACCCCAGCGTCCGTTCGCCCTTTAAGAGAGCCTCCCCAGTGGGTGCTGGAGCCGTCCTCTTCAGAAGTCTGTCGGAAAACTGCGCACCTGTGGTTTTTTCTCTAAGACTTTCATCCAGCCCCAGCGAAAAATACTCGATTGGAGACCGTGAATTACTGCCATAAAGTTGGGCCCCAGAAAAAAAAGGGGGCACTTGCGGAGGGGGGTCGCCAAACCTTGAAATTTCACGGATCATAAAATCTTTTATTACAGTTTCCCCGCGACTAAAACCTCGTAAGCCAGGTGGGGCCCTCTTCTTCGCTCGCTTTAAATTTTTCCTGCATTTGGCCAGCTGAGAAGAACGTCAGGGCGGATGCCCTTTCTAGATCTCGACCTGTGGGTGAACCCCCTGTTGCAACACATAATTCCCCGAAAAAGTTCCTCATGGCGGGCCCCCCGGGGGCTAAACATTACCTCCGGGGAAGACTTTGTCCGCCCTGCCTTGCGGCCCAGAATCCTGAGGTGGGGACATTCTTCCCGAATGTGGGGATCCAGGAGTCCTTAAATCCTCTTCACTGGTTTTCCGTATTATGGTGGCCCCCCTTGCTCAAAATTTCGGGCTTTGTGGGCCTGTTCCTGTGCCCGAAAAAAAGGTCCTTTGCCTCAAACCCCCGGGGCCCCTGTGCCCTTTCCCCCGTCCCGGGAAAAACCCTGGACCCTGTGCCATGGACTTTTTCACAGATCTCCCGCCCTCATCTGGAAACACGGTCATCTGGGTGGTGACCACGGTTTTTGGGGTACTTTTCCCCCGCCTGGGGTTACCCTCTGCCCCCCACTGGCCCAACATTTTTTTATCATGTTTTCCGTTTGACGGTCTCCGTTTTTCATATTGTCCTTTACAGGGGGAAATCAAGTTTTCGCCAAAATTTTTTGGGGGGCTTTGTGCTGTCAGTTTCAGATTCACTGGATTTTTATCTGCAACCCCCCAGACTAACGGGGGGTGAGGGGTTAACCCCGGTGTTTGGGGACCTACTTGCGGCACTTTGTGGTCGTCAGGGGAAAGGTTTATTTCCCCCGGGCAGAGTTTTCTTTTTAAATCTTTAGATTCGGGAAACGCTGGGGCCTCCCCCTTTTTGTTGTCTTTGGGTTTCATCCCCGCCCACCCTCCCCCTAGCTAAAGTCTCTTTTCCCTGCCGTGGATGCCAAGTAAAGGACTCAAGCTCTTGGGGCTCACACCTGCCCTGTACGGGTTCTTTCCCCCCAAGTTTCAGGCTGGGCAGGTACCGTTTGGCCCCCCCCCCCTATTTGAGCCAGGGACAGGGTTTGGTTATCCAGAAGTAAACGCTTTAAGGGGACCCAGTTCAAGTTGGGTCCAAATACTTGGGCCCTTTTGTGGGGACTTCAGCGTCTGAACCCGTCCCTAAAGCTCTGCTTTGCCCCAACTCTACGTATCCCGAAGCGTTTCACGTGTCCTCTCAAGCCTTGGTGTTGAACCCCTTCTCCCGTAATCTGTCTCGCCTTTCCTTTTGCTAATACGTTAAAAATCTTTGAGTCAAAAAGGGGCTGGGGAGAAGAGGGGGAGGGGGGGAAACGGTTCTTCCTTATTGACTGGAAGGGCTTCGGGCCGGGGAGCGTTCGGGAACGAGGCCAACCTCCCCTGATCTCCTCCAAAAATTCCAAAAGGGAAAAGGGGGGGCTAAGGGGGGGGGATACTGTTTTCGGCGCTTGGCTTACGGGGTCCCCCCGGGGTGCCGCGGCGCCCCAGCCCTTTTCCTTTTTCCTCTGGGCAGGAAACCCCTATCACCCCGCCCCGCCCTTGTCTCCCGGCTCGACGCCGCCGTGCGCGTGCCCGTTTCTTAAGGCCCCAGCGCCGGGCGGCGGCTGGATTTAAAAAGGGCCCGCGCGCGTTAAAATTTGGGTTTTTGCGGCCGGGCTTTTTTAAGGTATACGCCCCCCCGCACTCTTGCCAGTTTGGGGTGTTTTTGAGAGTGTTTGGGGTCCTGTCTTTATTACCTGTACCAGTCCGTTTCGCTTCGTTTTCCCGCCTTGCCCTGTTTGCCCGACTGCCCTGACCTTTGCCCCGTCTCAAAACCCCAACCCTCTCCCGCCTGCCCCGACCTTCTGCTGTCCCCCCTCGTCTCTGGATAAGATCTGTACCCGCTGTACCCCGGCCGCCATCGCAAAACCAGTCACGTCGGGTACGACCGGTAGCCCACGCCGCGCAAACCCTCCCCCTTGCGGGGGCTTGGTGAAAACCGGGGGGTATTTGACCCTTCCCGGCGTGGCTTAGCTTTTACTGCTTCGTGGTCCCAGCGAATCACCAAAAACCCCTTCAAATCTGATTATAATCTCATCTTGAACCCTGAGTTCGAAGAACCATGGAGGAACCCCTTTTTTGAGGGACATAAAAGGGTTTATCTAGGGTTAAATTTCATAGATTTATTTAAAATTGGTACCCTTTTCCCTCATTTTTTTTATAAAATCTTAGGTTGTGAGATACCTCCTTTTGGGTATTTATTGATATATGGTTTGAATTGTCTTTTAAATTTTTGTCCGGTTTCAAGATTATAATGAGTATATGTAATAAAAGTTATATTTTAGATAGGGTTCTTTGGTAATTCCCTTGCAGTGATTAGTCTTTAACTGAACCCATTTTTGGATTTCATTTTTCTGTGATTTGTGGAACTCCTTACTGCAACCTTAAGGCTATATTCAAGCATTTAGCTTTTAAGATGCAGTTTTTGAAGCCAAAAGCAAGAATGGATTTACAACAAGGAGAAGCCTTAATGGCTCCAATTATGATCCATACCTGGTTTTGGCTTCAAAAATCATTGAAAAAGAAGTTTGAATGCACCTTATGAGACAAAAAATGTAGCAATAATCTGTTTTCTAAAAAAAGGGCGTTTAGATAGGAACTGTCTAACATGCTTCTTAAGCTGTGCAAAATGCATTAAACAGACCCATTTCAAGTAACTGTAATGGACTTTTTTGGGTATAGCTGTGCCATACCATAGATCCCTGAAACAAAGGTTATAATTCTCATTACAAATGTCAAAAATGGAGGACCGAACTTCAGATTTCTGCAGCTCCTGAAGAAAGCAAACACCTTCTGTTCCATTAGAAGGCTACACTGTACATTGAAGAACCTATCAAATCCTAATTGGCCATCAAGTAATCAAAATACAGCTGACGTTTCACTGCTTCATCAGTGGTTGAAATGATGTAATTCTATTTAATTATCTTACCACCTTTCCAAGTCCTGTATTTAAGCTTTGCATTGTAATCCATCATGTGTCAAACCATAATGGTGTCAAGAATCTAGGAGTAGTAAACTGTGAACAATTAGCATTTCAATCAGAATTACAAGAGGCGAGCAGCAGGATCCGCTGCTGTGTAACGGCCCATGTGTTTTGTAAATAGGGGGCTACAAATGTAATGATTTACAGTAGACAGTGCACTTTTTATATATGATTGCCTGGGCTGCAATGCTTAATATTCACTCGCAGGTAATTGCTTAATTGACTGCTTCTAATCAAACGAAGATACCACTCTGGTGACTTTTCTTTATCTTATTTGTACTCAGGTAGGGGCAACCAGTTCTATAAAATCCATATTTTATAGAGGTGGGTACTCTATGGTATTTAAATAATACCTTGTGTATCTGCTGTGAGCAGAAGTTTTAGTGCAGTTAGCAACCAATGGATCAAAACTTCATGTGCTATTACTTAAAGGGTTATCCCACACAGTGTAATATTTATAGTTTAAGAGGACCTGTAATGATTTCTGATATGTCTGTTTCTGTAAACATTTGTGTTTCCTGTCATAGAACAATTCTCTTATAACTCTCTGTTGTGCTGTTCCTTTTGTTACTCCTTTTTAGATATATATTACTGAATCTGTCAGATGGATGTTACCCAGGGGCATACCGGGCCCTGCAGCCTGAGGGGGTCCCCAAATCCCTTCTGCTACAGCATTGTCAATGGCACATGGTAGCTGTCGGGTCCCATTTCACTATTTGCACTAGGGCCCAGGAGCTTCAAGTTACGCCTCTGATGTTAACTTTTTTTTGAGGGGGAGGGGGTCGCCCTGCATAGTCCGATCAGTGTTGACAGAATCAGTGAGTGCATGGACATGCATCTTTGAAAACTGGAATAGTAACACCCAGTTGACAGATTCATTGTCAATTTTAAAAGGAATAACATAGTGCTGTACATTTGAGGGGGTAACACACATAACATAGGACCAAACAAAGTACAGTGGCAACACTAAGGGAGACCTCTATGAATAGGGCTGTGCCAGTTATCTGGCATCGAAAAGCTTTAGTAGACCAGTTCTATAGATGTATGGACAGTCGCATCCCAAACTTTGGCGCAATAAGCACTGGTATGATACTTTTTAGTGTGCTAAAGTTTAGGGGTGTTCTGAGGGCATCACACCACATTCATAAAAGTAGGCACATTTATGATTCTTTGATGCCAAATCTAGGTGCAGAACAGTTAGAACATCCAGACCAGGGTAAAGGTGGTGCCTGAGCCAGACTTGTGGTATTGGCTCTACACTGCCCTGTATGTATGACCTGCAGAAGAACAGCCAGACCAGGGTAAAGGTGGTGCCTGAGCCAGACTTGTGGTATTGGCTCTACACTGCCCTGTATGTATGACCTGCAGAAGAACAGCCAGACCAGGGTAAAGGTGGTGCCTGAGCCAGACTTGCGGCATTGGCTCTACACTTCCCTATGTATGACCTGCAGAATAATAACCAGACCAGGGTAAAGGTGGTGCCTGAGCCAGACTTGTTGTATTTGCTCAAAACTGCCCTGTATGTATGACCTGCAAAACAACAGACAGACCAGTGTAAAGGTGGTGCCTGAGGTAGACTTGAGGAATTGGCTTTACACTGCCCTGTATGTATGACCTGTAGAAGAACAGCCAGACCAGGGTAAAGGTGGTGCCTGAGCCAGACTTGTGGTATTGGCTCTACACTGCCCTGTATGTATGACCTGCAGAAGAACACCAACCAGGGAAAGGTGGTGCCAGACCAACTTGTGTTATTGGCCTACACTGCCCTGTAAGTATGACCTCCCAGAAGAACAGACCAGGGTAAAGGTGGTGCCGACCAGACTTGTGGTATTGTCTCTACACTGCCCTGTATTATGACCTGCAGAAGAACACCAGACCAGGGTAAAGGTGGTGCCAGAGCCAAACTTGTGGTATTGGCTCAAACCTGCCCTGTAGTAATGACCTGCAGAAGAACAGGTTTATACATTCTTGTGCATTATACACTTCCTTAAAGCGATTTAGAATTGGCCTGTCAGCGCCAACGTTCATACATGTCGCCCTAAATTACTAACAGAGGACCCTGCCCATGAAAGCCTCCAATCAACAGAGACGGAAGAATGAGAGACTGCTCCAGAATTGTTATTTCATAGGGAAAACAAGTATTTATTAAAACAAATAAATCAGGAATCACTACTGGTCCTCTGTCACTATAAATATTACACTTTGTGGGACAACCCCTTAAGTAGTAGCAGTAGCAGATGGAGTTTTGATCTGTAGGTTGCTGACTGCACTAAAGCATTTGCTCACAGTCAGATACACAAAGCATTTCAGAACTGCTTTATGTAAGTATTTACTAAAATAGATGTCAAGAGATGTCACATTGTCCTATTCAATTCCGACCCAATTTCTGAATTTTGTTTGTATTCACACTTATTTAAAGAATGCTGAATTTCCCCCAATATGCTTCTCAATAGCTCTACTGTGTCAAGCTCAGTAAATGCTGGTAGTCTTGCTTCTCAATCTTTCCCCCAAGCATGCTGAGGGATTCCAGGTGTAATACGCCAAATACATCTGAAGCTGCACTATCCAAAACTTTAATAAGTGCTAGTCTAAAATATGGTAATCAAGAAAACACATTTTAATTTTGATATTGTTTACTATAATCTGCTAAATAGTGGATTGGTATATTTATTAAAATTTTAAAAAATTTTGGTTATTGCTCGGGAAAAGGTCTAAAAACAACTAAAATTGAGTCTGAAGTTTTTCCCTTTAAATTTTTTTAAAAGAAACAAATTGCAGTCTTCCCTCAAAAAAAAACCCAAAAGAAAAAAAGAAGACACTGTACCCTTAAAAGCCACAGGCTAAACTACACCAGGCCCCTCTATACACCGGGAAAAAATAAAGGGCACAGGTTTTTTTTGCCCAAAACGCGTTAGCGTGTTATTGTCCAGTGTCTTTTGGGCTGTTACTCTTTGCTGCTGATATTTTTGTGCACATCTTTTTTTAACCCTTTTTTGTCTCCCGAATAAATTTTTTGCATGTTTTTAACAAATATTCTTTGGCGTGCTGGAAAAAAATTTTTCCCTTTGGGCCCACTACTGCTCCCTTTGCTTGACATTTCCGTGCATTGCCACACAGTGATGGAGCTGGCTTTCCCATTTTTGTCTTTTTGAGAAAAAGAAAAGAAAGGGAAAAACATCTTGTCCACCTCAGCGCATTGATTTTTTTAAAATAAGTGTAAATATGAAAATTTATTTGGGGGTGGTTTTAACTATAATCCTTATTATTTGTGACAAATACATTTGATGAGTTTGTAGTTAGAATATTGACCTTTACGTTGTGGTAAAGTTTCTGAACACACAGCGCATTGCATTATGCTGTATCTGGGGTTGTATAGAAGACAGAGTGTCCATGTTGACCTCTTTTTGTTTAAAAAGAAGCACCACAATGTGCACTGACATCAAAAATGAAAGGGGACTACAATCATAAAGAAAAAATAAGTAGATTTGGACGGCCCTTTGGACTGAAAAGGCATGGGGTTTATTTTTTTATTTTTTCGTGGATGGTTTGGGGTATCCCACATTACTTGTGTGGAGAATAAATGGTACCTGGAAGCACTATTAGAACAAGGCAAGCCAGTTGAGACCGTGATAGGTTCTGGGCAATATTCTGCTTTACCTTAAATCTTCCCATTTATGTAAATGTTACTTTGACACATGCCACCAACAAAAACATGTACCAACTTCAGGAAAAAAACCCTTAAACCTGTATCTTTTAGCAATACATGCCCTACAATTGCAAAAATTATTCAGGAAAGCTTTGTGGAACAAGTCAAAATGTCCAAGAGCTATTTAACTCCAAATTCCCCAAACCGCAAACAAATTGAGCATCTTTAGGATATGCTGGAAAAACCAGTGCAACCAATCTTTTCAACAAGCAGGACTAAAAGGATCTGTTGCTGACATCTTGGTGCCAGATAACAGATGACATCTTCGAAAGTCTGGGGGAGTCTGTGCTTAAATAGGTTAGAGCTTTTATGGTAGCACAGGATGAACCTACACAATATTAGACAGCTGTTTTTTAATGAGGCGAAAATATAATATAATTTAAATTTTTATTAGTTTTAAGGAAGAAAAGGGAAATTTTAAAGAAAAAAGGCAAAAAAAGGGGGAAAAGGAAAGAGGGAAGATTTTTGTTGCCCATAGAAAAAAAAACAAGCGCCCTTTTCATTTTTTAGAGCCTATATAAATGAAAGAGGGGCACTGATTGGTTGCATGGACAACAAAAAAGTCTTTTCACCTAGACATTTTCAAACCCCCTTTTTTTATGCATTTTACACCTTTATCCCTTTTCCAATACAATTTGCAAAACTGTCAAGGTAGTTTTAACATGCAAAAGTGTAAAATGCATAATGCATTTGCTAGTAAACCTCTTCAATTAATGTGGTAAATATAACATAACTAAAGCAGCAGTCAATGTCTCTGAATGATAATGAAGCACCAATGTTGGCAAAATAAACCAACACATTTTTGGGTTATAGATGAATGAAAAACGTCATCCCACTTTAGACTTTTATGCATTTTTCGTTAGTCTGTCTGCTTAATTCTGACCTTACCATTTAAATATTTAGAAATACTTAATTTTTACTAATATCTGACGTAATGATAAAAAGATGGGAAAATTACATGGGATCCATCCCGGGTGCTCTTGTTTTGGGTTTTTTTTGCAGGGGACCCACTACTAGGGGCATGTCAGGGCCGCCAACAAAATCCCGGCCCTACAGCTGAAGCACCTTGCCCCCCCCCCCCCCGTAAACCCCCCGCCCCAGCAACCCGATCGCCCCCCCCCACAAAAAAAACGGCCTCTTTGGACAAAATGCGCCCTTTTACCAGTAATACAAATGCAAAAAGAACTGTATTGTGTATTTCAATAGCAAGGAGCACATATCTGTGGTTCTCACACATCTGTCTGACTCATATATCATAGACACAGGGCTAAGTAGCTCCATCCATATCCCCCTCCACCCACATACAATATCCCCCTCCACCCACATACAATATCCCCTCCACCCACATACAATATCCCCCTCCACGTTTCCCTTGGTCACGCACCTCGCCACCTTCTAAAATAAACACCAGCAAGAAAGTCTAACTCCTATCACAGGGTCAGGTGTTCCCTCACTCTTACAATCAGGGACACATGTACGCTGCCACTAAACTAACACCGATATATCCTACAACACCGCCATATGGAGACCACATAGTGATCCGACACCAGCTCAGGTCACATCACATTACAGTGAATACAGCACTGATCCAGTATAGAAGTAAAATAACCCCTGACATCCAAGGACTCACCGGAGTCGTCCTATCTGATGAGTCATTCTCTTCCCTTCTCTTCTCCATCCGTTCCACACCGCCATGATGACTTGTCCCGGCCACAACTCATCCCTGCAGAAATTACACACAAATATCTTAGAATCCTCAATTTTCCAGCATCTCTTTACCTATTCCCATCTCTATACAAACTTCCCAGGGGTGGGAGAGCGGGTACAAGCCATAACTTAGAGGCCTAGTACCCTAAAAGGTTGGAGGGTGGGGAGAGAACTAACCCCATGGAGATAATGCTACAACTATGGGCTGCTCCCCTCACAATTACATTACCAGGTAGGTAGACAAGACATTAAGTAGGTTGGCAAATGTGCAAGGCCCCAGGTAATTAGATAGGCCCTATTTAGGTAGGTAGACACCCGCTGGATAAGTTAGTAGGCCAGCCCCAGATAGGTTGGTGGGTACCTAGCCACAAGTCAGGGCCCCCTTTAGTTTGTAGACGGCCAAGGCCCCCTTTAGTTTGTAGGCGGCCAGGGCCCCCTTTATGTTTAGGTAGAGTCAGGGCCCCCTTTATGTTTAGGTAGCGCCAGGGCCCCCTTTATGTTTAGGTAGAGTCAGGGCCCCCTTTATGTTTAGGTAGCGCCAGGGCCCCCTTTATGTTTAGGTAGCGCCAGGGCCCCCTTTATGTTTAGGTAGTGCCAGGGCCCCCTTTAGAGTTAGGTAGCGCCAGGGCCTCCTTTAGAGTTAGGCAGCGCCAGGGCCCCCTTTAGCGTTAGGTAGCCAGGGCCCCCTTTAGCGTTAGGTAGCGAGGGCCCCCTTTAGCGTTAGGTAGCCAGGGCCCCCTTTAGCGTTAGGTAGCCAGGGCCCCCTTTAGCGTTAGGTAGCCAGGGGGGCCCCCACCACCACACACAAGGCAGGGGGATGAAAGGGGGCTCCCACCACCACACACACAGCAGGGGGGTGAAGCACCTACAAGCTCCGGGGGGAAGGAGGGGGCCCTCTCAAGCACCCACACGGCCAAGGGGGGAGGAGGGGTGCCCCCCCCCCCCACATAGCACTCCGCCGTACTGGAGAGGGCCATGTAGGGGCTTGTGAGGGCCCCTCCTCCCCCCCCCGCCGTGTGGGTGCTTGCGAGGGCCCCCTCCTACCCCCGGGCCGTGTGGGTGCTTGAGAGGGCCCCCTCCTCCCCCCCGGGCCATGTGGGTGCTTGAGAGGGCCCCCTCCTTCCCCCCGGGCTGTGTGGGTGCTTGAGAGGGCCCCCCCCCCACCACCAAGGCCGTGTGGGTGCTTGAGAGGGCCCCTCCTCCACCCCGAGCCCTGTGGGGGCTGGGGAGGGCCCCCACCACCCCCCCACGCCCTCTGGGTGCTTGAGAGGGCCCCTCCTCCCACCCAGGCCGTGTGGGTGCTTGAGAGGGCCCCCTCCTCCCACCCAGGCCGTGTGGGTGCTTGAGAGGGCCCCCTCCTCCCCCCCAGGCCGTGTGGGTGCTTGAGAGGGTCCCCTCCTCCCACCCAGGCCGTGTGGGTGCTTGAGAGGGCCCCCTCCTCCCACCCAGGCCGTGTGGGTGCTTGAGAGGGGCCCCCTTCTCCACCAGGGCCATGTGGGTACATGAGAAGGCCCTCTCCTCCCCCCACACACACAGGGAAGAGGGGGCCCTCTCACACGCACGGCACTGCAATGGGAAAAGTTATGGCTGAGATGGGTGGTCCATGGGCGAAGGGGGGGCCCCTCTTAGGCAGCCCAGGCCCCAGCATTAACTGTGGGCCCCCCCCCCTTCGCCCCCCACAGTTAAGGCGGGGACCTGGGCTGCCTAAGGGGGGCCCCCACACTTAAGGCTGGGGCCCCCCACAGTTATGGATGGATGGCCGGGCACCCCTCTAGGAGGAGGTCCCGGCTGGCTCAGCTGCGCTCCCTTGACAAATCATCTACTTACATGAGCCCTGCGCGCACTGTAGCCGAAGTCGGGACCTCCTCCTCTCCTCTGTGCTGCCTCCTCCGCTCCTCTGTGCCCAGCGGCGGGATGTGGAACAGTTTGAATCCGTGAAGCTCCGCCCAATCTCGCAGTGCGCAGCTGAGCCGGGAGCGCAGGCCCCCTCCCAGCACCGCCCCGCTGGCGCTGACTGGAAGCGGAGGCAGAGCGCCCCCCCCCCCCCTCCGTACACTTGCCGGCTGCGCCGTGCTCTACAGTAAGAAAAAAAAGCACAAGATGAAATAAGCGGGCCTGCTTGAAGCGGGCCCCTTATTTCCCCCGGGCCCGGTTGTACCCCCTGTACGGCGGCCCTGGTCATGTGGCCTAAAAGGGTTTATGGGCAAAAGTTGTGTTAAGGGTTTGATTATGAAATATATACAATGCAGAGGATTTATACTCTATATTTCCTTCACTTTAGCTGTTATAAATAATCTGGTTGATTTTTAAGTTATTTCTGTTTCTGGAAAAGTTTAGTAACAGCAAATTTGGCTGCCATTGTAACGGATGGCCATAAATTTTAACAGATTCTTGAATTGATGGTGTGTTTACTAAAAAGACATTCAGAGTCTTCATTGTAGATTCTGTCAAAAAGTATGGAAAAACCAGAAATAACAAGGCAGGTGCAGATCTAGTCTAAATCATCACCCGCTACAACTGCCTAGCTAGGAAGATTTACCACTCAAGAGAAAGCTGGTTGCTGCCTAATTACTATATTAAATTTCTTTCAAGTCAAAGCACATTGATTAAAATATTCCTTTTTTTGGAGCAGATCGGTTCGTGGCTTGTGGGTTTCAGGGCATTCACCAGTGGGGAGGCTTGGCTTAAAATCCTTGTCTCGCTCACTTAACCCACATTTTCCCCACACTTGTTTTAACTTGATTGAAACGTGTCATTTTTCAACCTTACTAACTATGTAACTATGTAACTGTTATCAAAAGTTAAAATTACAATCCAAGAGTAACTCCAAACATAATGGGCTCTTACGCGTTTCAAACCACAAACGTCCATGTTCCCATTGTGTGCTGAAACACATAAGCGTCCTTTTCATTTCGAGTGACTTTTGGATTGTAATTTTAACTTTTGATAATAGTTACATAGTAATAAAATAGTATAAAAAGGAATATTTTAATCTAGGACTTTTAATCTGGGACTTGAAAGGATCTCACTTGGAATCAGTATACTGCAGGCCAGCAGTTCCCGTGTACATACAGACTTAAAGCACAGCTGGTTATGTGCAGGATAATTTCATTTATATTGGCTGTCACCTACCTTCCCCGGAAATCAACAGAAGAAAGAAAAAGTTGAAAGACTTAGAAATATTCCCCCTCAAACAAGTATATTATGTTACACAAGGGCAGTATTATCTTCCCTACTAAGATAAAGTTTGCACTTAGGTCCTGGGACTGATCCCAGTGTTTGCCATCATAGGTTGTTGCTACTAGAGCTGCTACGCATTGCAATAATAAATCAGAGAAAGTGTGGGTGTTAATTAAAACCTCTTGTTCTTTTCCTCTTCATGGATCTGGCAAAGTATTTTCCTTCATGCAAATAAGGGTCACATAAGTCAGAAGTGACATTGTTTCTGAGCATTTTGCTTCCCTACGATGTAAGGAAGAAGCGACACCTAAAGCTGTGGAGAGGAATGTTGGAGTGGGAGGGAAGAGCAGGATTGCTATTTACCTGTCCAGTGCTGACTGAGGCACAGATGATGAGCCAGCTTCCTCTGCTGTTACCCCCTTAGGAGACAGAAAATGTCAGCCCACACTCTGCTCATCACTGACTAGTCCTTGATTGACTCTTTGTGTCACTGGATTTTGCCTGGACTGTGCATTTTTCAGTCATACAGCAAGCAGCCAAGCACAGACCTCTTTTCGTTTTGTCATTGTACATGAAGCCCACATAGCCTCCCACACAGCACTTTCCTCAAAGACACAAGCAGGATGCTGGGATTCTTTGAAGAAGCACGTTTTTAGCTAACAAAAGGATTGCACAGGTCTTGATGTGCTGCACAATTATTCCTTTCTCACCGCACATGTGAAAAAATCAGAATGATATATGTCCATCCATATCTGTCAGATATCCAACAGGTTTGAGTTGCCTTCTAATTAGACGTAAACATAAGTAGCGTCTGTTCTCAATATTCATGAAAACATATGGCCCACTGACCGAAAACTGCTAAACAGCTGTGAAGATGGACTTCCACATGAAGATTGCTGCTGGCCATAATATAAAAGTAAAGGTTCTTCAGACTTTTCACATAGTAGAAAAACTTTTACATTATGGGATAAGATAAAAAAATTAACCTCAAATTGCATTACTAATAATAGGGACTACATTTAGGGCCTCATATATGAAAACTGTCTAGATCTAAAACTCACTTTGTTGCCCATAGAAACCAATCAGAGCGCCCCTTTAATTTTTTCAGAGCACTATATTAAATGTAAGGGTGCTCTGATTGGTTGTTATGGTCAAAAAAGTGAGTTTTAGACCTAGGCAGTTTTCATACATATGGCCCTTAGTATTTAATATACAGCTCTGATATCATAAGGTTTCCCAGTGCTGACAGACGTGCCCACATAGCACCGTCATACAAAGCTCAGCACTGCCATACAGTGCCAAAATAACATAAATACCCAAATAGAATCCATAGAAACCTGCTTTGCAGACGCTGTATGAAACTGTTTAGGTCTAAAACTCACTCTTTTGCCCATAGTACCCTGAGTTGGGGGTCAGTGAATATTCAGTGTGTGTGTGTGTGTGTGTGTATATATATATATATATATATATATATATATATATATATATATATACATATATATAGATAAACATAGGTGCATAGATAGATAGATTTTAGGATTTAGAGTCCGACAAATATTTTGTCCTTTGTCGTGTGGATGCAGCCTGAAGGATTGCACCAGTTTTTTTTTAAATAAATGTCAAATAGGGCCAGAGTGGGGAAAAATAAACAAAAAAGCCATACTTGCCTTCCAGTCGCCTGCTACTGCCGTTCTGTAGTATCCCAGGATCTGTTCTTCCTCACTTCCCATGTCGCATGCCATTCAACAGCAGAGGCTTGTACGCCATGGTGAGTAAACGGATTGGAGCCTCTGCTGTTGAAACATCAGTGGCAAGGGACCAGGAGGTGAGTATGCCTTTTTTTTTATTTATTTTCGCCCACCCTAACCCCATTTAGGATTAACTGGAAACCCCCTTTAACGAAGTGTTCAGGCACAGCCAAGTTTTACAACTATGGAAATAGTCTGCACCAAAATCAGTATCAATGATGAGTGTTCATGAGTGAACATGGAATAAAAGTCAACTGCTATATACATATCTATGACTGTGAAAGTGTTATCATTTACATATCCTACATTCCTCTAAAGCCAGATAAGAAATAAACTATGATCACAGCCATGATGTAAGTTAACTAAAGCCACCAACTTAGCCAAACATGTTTAAACCACTACAAAAGCCTCAACATGTCTAGTCTGCACATTGTAAGACACATATAGTAAAAGACTAAGTTTTAAGTGTAGAAATAGAATTAGAATATAATGTTATTGGAAATATTTATGTAAGCAACTATGTGAAGTGCTCATTTCAGTGATTACAGGCTGTCATATAACATTCTTATAGCCCAGATTGTTTTGCTTTTTTAAAACATGGGCAGAGGAGCCATTTCTCATAATATTTTATCCATAAATTAATACTGAATTAAAACCTCTTCATTGTGAACATGCCGTCTGGTCAGCAGCTCCTTGTGTAGGAGGAGTTACACAATTTGATATATAGTTTTGTGGGAAAAGATTCAGGATAATCTGGAATGTAATCAGTTAAAGGGGTTGTCCATTTTTTAAAAATAATTTTATGTTGGTGCTGCAATAAAAAAGTAAAAAAAGATGATCCTCGACGCCGTTCCAACACTGCCACTGTCTCCCTGGATCTTCTATTTATTTCTTGGTCTCCGCAGTTGAAAATTCACTGCTGCAGCGGTCACATGCATTGATAGACATCACTGTTCACAGCCCATCACTTTCGAACAGTGATGTCACTGTTCGAAAGTGATGTAGGTCCCTAACAACAGAGGACAGCAGCAGCACTAAAATGAATGTGAGGCTAGAGGTATGAGTTTTTATATTCTAGTAATGCAGCACTAGTGTCATGGGTGGGCCTGCGACCCCCATCCCGGGTCGCAGGCACACCCGTGGTCCCCGCACGAGCGGCGCCTTCCGCCCGCATGTCGGGCGGTGGGCACGCTCACCCTGCCGGCCGGGTCCCCGCCTACTTACCCGGCCGCGTTCCTGCTGCAGCTCCAGTCTCCTGGCGCGTGCGTCCCCGCTCTCTAGGGCGCGCGTGCGCCGACTCTGTGACATTTAAGGGGCCAGTGCACCGGTAATTGGGTATTGCCGGTCACTGCCCTTATTTAAGCCTGCCCCTTCCTGAGTCTTGTGCCGGATCTTTAGTGCCATTTAGCCTATAGAGAAAGCGTTCCTAGCCTTGTTTCTGTTTACCGTGTACCGTGCCATTTGCTTCCGTTCCTCGACCACGAATCTTGCCGCCTGCCCTGACCTTCTGCCTGTCCACGACCACGAACCATAGCCGCCTGTCCTGACCTTCTGCCTGTCCCCGACTACGAGCCTGCCTGACGATTTTGTACCACGCTACACCTCGGCTGCCTCCGCAAGCAAGTCACGTCAGGGGTAGTGACCTGGTAGACTCCCACCGCAGCAAGTCCATCCTGCTTTGCGGCGGGCTCTGGTGAAAACCGGGACCTACTTAGATTCCGCTTCCTGGCGTGGCTTACACCATCGCTTGTGGCGGTCCAGAGGATCCACTATCTCCATCCGTGACAACTAGCATAAAATGTATAGGAAAAAAAGGACAACCCCTTTAATTCCCAGCTCACTGTAGGCTTAATGATTGACAGCTCTCGCTATATGAGCATATAGATAGATAGTTGTCAATTACAGAGTAGGACTGAAAAAGGAACTCATAAACCGAGAGTTAACAAGGTCTTAAATCAATGAGTCATAAAATATACTGATTTTTTTCCCACAAAAGTACATAATCTGCTCCACTCCTCTTGGTCTATAATGTATTGATCACCGATGGGACCGAACACATATGTAACAAGTCCCTTTTAAGCACTGGTGTGCCATGTTCTCTAAAGCAATCCAGTAAGGAGATACTTTACGAACATGTTGCACAGTGTTATCAGAAATTAACCTCGAGCCATGTTTGATAGTGTTGTGTAACCTAAAGGGGTTACCCAACAAAGGATTATCCGCTTCACAGCTAGCTATGACAACACTTACTCAGCTATATTCAGAACTCCTGTAGAAATGAATGGGGAGGACGGCCACAAGCGCCATCCTCCTCATTCTCAAACATGGTTAGCCCATAGCTAGCTACAAACCGACCTATGAAATGGATGTATCTTTGGGGGGAACACACCATTAAAGCCGTACAGATATGTTCAGTGCAGAGGGACACGTTAAGATAGAGATGCTCTAAACCTACAGCATTAGCACTGAAAAACACACAAACTAATTATTCCTTTTAATATAGCATAATGTTTGTTTCAATTATTTAGGCAACCATTAATTAACAATGTGCAGTATTAATGAGGCTTACTTAAGTATATTTTAATTAGTTTAATTATTAATGATAATGATTTGTTTTTTATTTCTATCCAAATTTTTCATTGTGGATGGTTCATTCAATCTGATCTGCATTTATATGTTAGTAATTATTATAAAGCTATATCTTGTCACTATAGTTTTTTAGAATGCTGCAGGATAATTATTGCATTCCATGGGCAGATTGGGATTGTCCATAAATTATATTTAAGTATCATCATGCATATATTAAAGTAAATAAATGTAAAGGAAATTAAACCTTTTTATACATAGAGCCAAGTGTTTATATCTGTTGGGGTATATTCACATGTGACAGATTTGCTGCAGAAATTTCTACAACTAAAAATATATTCCATGCATCAAGACATCGTTGTTTCTGGAAAATGTGCATGAAATTTTACTACCCCTACTTAAGTACATGGGACAATGGCAATGTTTGCAATAATTCTGTCACTTGTGGACAAACCCAAAAATTAGTTGTTTTTTTAAATGTGTAATGTGGAAAGATACTTGTTTACTAAGATAAAAGGCTGTTCTTTCATATAGTCTTGCAATAAACCAGAACTCCTACCTACTGCACTGTTGAGTCACATTATTATGACCACCAGCTAATATTCAGAGTAAACAAGATGTGAAGCATGGACAGCAGCTAGACGGGCTGGGAGTGAGTCAATAAAGTCCTGGTAGGTTGTCACAGGTATCTGGAGCCATGCTGACTGCAATAGACCACACAGCTGCTAGAGAGGTGTGGAAGAGGATCCATAAATCCAACATCACAATCGAGGTGGTCCTCAATGCTCAAGTGGGTTCAGGTCTGTGTAATTAGGGGGGCAGGCTAGTACTTGGAATGCTTGATCATGCTTTTTCAACCCAATCAATATGGGACATTTCTAGCCACGTGACATGTTGCATTGTCTTGCTGGAAGATTCCATCTGCCCCAGGAGAGACAATCGGCCTATATGGGTGTATGTGATCTGCAAGGATGGAGTCATAGCCTAATTGGTGAGTGATAGATGAGTGGGCTTAGAGAATGCCATGAAAACTGCCATGATGCATGCCGTGGTCCCTGCTCTGGACTGAGGATGTGCTCCTGTCAGCGTTCCCCAGCCCAGTCCACTCTAATCATCAACACATTTTTGCTGGAAGATAATTTTAATGCAGATGAACTCGCATTTTACTAGTGAAAAATAATGAGTCAATGTGGTTAAACTGATGTGTATGACCCGCATGTCGCCTACCAAATTTATTTTCCAGTCCAGCCCCAGATTCCCTTTAACAAAAGGTTCTTGCAGTGCACTCACAGAGAAGCTTAGAGCAGACTAAGAGACTCAGTTATGTTAACATTTAGGCAGAGACAAAATCAATATTAATGCCTTAACATTTCCTTATCATTTGTTTCTATAAGCCGACACTTTGTAAAGATAGCAAATAATGCTGTGTGACAAAAAAGTGTGGACAGCCATAACTAAATTATAGGGACCCTGTCATCCTGTCCAAACCACGTCATGCTGCCAAATCAGTTTAATGCTGCCCAAGCCTTGGCAACATGGATGACCCAGACATAGGGAGAAGCAGGCTGGGCTAAGCAGGGGATTTACGAATTTTCCTATTTCAACCTAGCCAACCTGACAGATCTTTTCTCTTTTTTGCCTTTAGAGCATGTCCCCACGGCAGTTTTTTCAGCCGGCTTTACAGACTGTTTTCGGTTTTGAAAGCCGTCCGTAAACCGGCTGTCAAACTTTATCACGGACCTTAATGGAAAATCCGTGCAGTGGGGATTTTCTGCCGGACGGTTTTTTAGGATGCCAGCGGTCCGAAAAATATTGAACATGTTCATTCTTCCTCCCGGTTTTCGGGTGGAACATGAACAGTTCAATGTGTAGGGGGAGGGCTTTTCTCCGAAAACCGCAGAGAAAAGCCGCTCCCCTGCGGCTGTGTACATGGCCCCAAAACAGAGCAAATACCTATTGGATAATCCTGACTTCTTCCCAGGTCGCAGATGAGAGATACTGGCTTGGCTAAAATCCTTTTTGCTTTCTCAAGACCTATTAGGTCAAAAGCAAATTGAGGATTTGTTACATCAAACACAGGGCGCTGTGGGCTTCTCAGCCCCTTTCCCATAATGCCTTGTGATATGCAGATGCTTGGTAGAGTGCGAAAAGGCAAAACAAATCTCTAAACGCCGTTCGTTCGGTGCGCTCCTTAAGGAGAGATGTTCCCCTTCCTGAGCCACTTGATGCCTCCCACACAGCCAGCTAGTATCACTCTGCTCTGCACTGATGAGGGACAAAAATCCCGAAACAGCATTGTCTGCAGATGAGAGATACTGGCTTGGCTAAAATCCTTTTTGCTTTCTCAAGACCTAGTAGGTCAAAAGCAAATTGAGGATTTGTTACATCGAACAGAGGGCACTGTGGGCTTCTCAGCCCCTTTCCCATAATGCCTTGTGATATGCAGGTCACAGATCGTGACTAGAAAACTCTCCTATAGATGTCAGTGGGTCTGCTCCTGTTCACAAGCTCCTATACCCATGAAGCTGCTATGAAGCATTTCTTTAATTGCTGTTAACAGCAGCTCAGGCAAGATGGCTGCCTCCATAATCATATACAAATAAAAAAACAGAATTAAAAAATCTACAATCACAAAATAAAAATGCCTGAGAAAAAAAGAATACGTATTGGTATCTTGTTTAAATTAGTAAAATAAAAATTGCAATAGATTCCCTTTAACAAAAGGTTCTTGCAGTACACTCACTGAGAAGTTAAGATCAGACTGTATAGATACAGTTTTTTTTCCAAGAATCTCCCTGTTCTGTTAACATGTCGGCAGGGATAAAATAAATATTAATTCCTTAACGTTACCTTAATATTTCTTTCTATAAGCAGACACTTTGTAAAGATAACAGATAATGCTGTGTGTACAAAACTGTACGGACAGTCATAACTAAATTATAAGGACCCTGCCATCCTGCCCTGACAAACGTCATGCTGCCAAATCAGTTTAATGCTGCCCAGACCGGGGCAACAGGGGTGTAACTACCAGGGCAGCAGACGTAGAAGCTGCTACGGGACCTGGGCCCGGGGAGCAGTTGCTACCACATCTGCTACCCCGATAGTGCTGCTCCTACGCCCGCCGGAAATGAACATAACAATTCACTGCCGGCGGGCCGGAGCTGCGGGGCCCGGCGCATCCTGCCTCTAAACGCGGTCAAAGGCAGGACTGCCCGGTGCTAGCAGAGCGGAGTGCCACCTGTGCTAATCTCCCTGATAGGCCTAAGGCCTTAAGCCTCAGCCTACCAGGCACCGCCCCACAGTGCTGACCTAAAACCCTGCCTGCCTACCTATATGGGCCCCTATAGCTACCTTAAACCCTGCCTAACTATATGGCCCCAATACCCTACCTAAAACCCTGACTGCCTACCTATACATACATCCCAAGTGTCCCTATTTTGGAGGGACAGTCCCTATTTTTAACACCGGTCCCTTCCCTCTTAGCTCTATAAATGTCCCTCTTTTTCATTTAGGGAAACAGACTTGCGCCAATAAACTGACTATCTTGCTTTAAAAAGTATCTGGTTGCTTCCTCGCTGTATATTACAGAACAATTTACTTAATATTTCATTATTGGATACAATGCAATCCTGAAAACGTGTCCCTTTTTGGCTGTCTAAAAAGTTGGCATGTATATGTGTGGGCGTGGTTAGAGGCGTGTGTTGGAGTGATGCCATGTCTTTGGGCGTGGTTAGAGGCGTGGCCTGACGTGTCCCTCTTTGCAATCTCTAAAAGTTGGGAGGTATGCCAATATGGGGCCCTTATAGCTACCTAAATCCTGCCTGCCTGCTTACCTATATGGTCCCTATAGCTATCTATAACCCTGCCTACCTATATGGCCCCTATATCCTACCTAAAACCCTGCCTACCTACCTATATGGGGCCCCTATATCTACCTAAACCCTATATGCCGACCTATATTGCCCCTATACCCTACATAAAACCCTTCCTGCCTACTTATGTGGCCCCTATAACCTACCTAAACCCTGCCTGCCTACCTATATGGCCCCAATAGCCTTCCTAAAGCCTGTCTGCCTATTTGAGGCACCCTATAGCCTATTTACCTACCTACCTATGTGGCCCCACCTATAGCCTATCTACCTATGTGGGCCCGACCTATCCACCTAGCTACCTGGGGCCCACCTACAGCCTACCTGTGGTCCGCTTATTGCCTATCTAGCTACCTGGGGCCTAGCAACAGTCTATGTAACTACCTGGGGGCTGCCTACCTACCTGTGACTCAGCTACTGCCTACCTACCTACCTAGGACTAATCTACCTACATGCGGCCTACATACCTGAGGCCTATGTACTGCCTATCTACCTGGGTCCAACCTGCAGCCTGTGACCCACCTACTGTCTACTTAGCTACCTGGGTTAGCTACCTACCTACCTAGAGGCTGTCTACCTAACTGGGGCTTAACTACTGCCTACCGAGGGCCAATCTACCTACCTACCTGAGACCTGCCTAACTACTGCCTATCTACCAAGGACTAATCTCCCTACCTACCTTGGGCCCATTTACTGCCTACCTACCTACCTGGAGCCTACTACGCTACCTACCTAGGGCCTACCAACCTATCTAATGGGGGTCTACCTAGTAATATGATTCGGAGGGGTACAAGTCATAGATGTAACCCAATCTCCAGGGAGTGAATCCTCTGTTTCTCCCCTCCACTCTAGGAGACTGGGCCTCTCAGCTATGGCCTGTACCCACTCTCCCACCCTTGGGAAGTTTGTAGAGAGGTAGAGGGCAGGGATTGAGATACTGGAAAAGTAAGGATTCTAAGATATTTGTGTCCAAATCTGCAGGGACGAGTGGCAGCCGAGAGAAATCGTCATGGCGGTTTGGATCGGATGCAGAACAAAAGGGAAAGTCAACGACTTGTCAGAGAGACGTCACCTGTGAGTCACAAGATGTAACTGCACTGTAGTCACATATATGTCTGCAGAGCCTGTGTACACGTATCTACCACTATATGGTTACTGTATGGTGGTAATATACAGTCTGTATAGCACCTGTGTACACTGGTATATACCACTATATGATCTTTATTTATCTTTATTCAGTAATAGTATAGGGGTATTATTCAGTCACTATTTGGTGGTAATTTGTAGTCGTGTTCTGGTGGTATAATCGGATCCTTATGTAGTAACACTATTGGTAATATTGGTCTTGGTATAGTATATTTGTTTGGTAGCAGTATGATGGTGATATCTATGGTGAGGTATTCACTCCTTGTATTATCTAGTAACTGCATGACTTAAGAGGTCCCGGTAAATGTTCGTGGTCAGGGGAGGCGGAGGATGCCCCCATCCAAAAGTTTGCTATGGAGCCCCATGCTTCTCTAGTTGAACCCTTGCTCGGCAACATGACCCAGACATAGGGAGAAGCAGGCTGGGCTAAGCAGGAGATTTACGAATTTTCCCATTTCAACCTAGCCTACCTGACAGATCTTTTCTGTCTTTGCCTTTAGGAAAAGACTTGTCAGTTAACCTGGGCTGTGTGGGCGAAAGCCGCACATCAGACGTCTCCACTTGTTCCAGTACATTTCTCGCCATGCTCTGCTCTGTTTCAAAGTATGCTTTCTCTGTAAAACACATTGTAATAAAAGAAGGAAGCCTCTGGCTATTTTATGCTGCTCAAGGTTCAGGCAGCTTGGAACAGTTGACAGGTTCCCTATATACAAAAAAAGAAGACACTGCACCAGGCTTTTGTTTTTTAGCCTGTACCTCCCCTCCGCCCCATGTTATTCTTGTGGATATCAGTAGTGCTCTGCTTCTTAATAACATAAGGGTTTGTAAAACACAATGTAAGAGGAAATAACAGTCCGTGGCACTCCATCCACAGTAAACTTTATTTTCTTAGCTCGTCACAACAGTGATCTTGAGGCCTCCCAAAGTGAGGAAGATTCCTGCAGGCCAACAGCCATTTTGCTTGCATACACCCTTTCTCGTTGGAAAAATCATCCACCTATCCCCCTATTTATACACTATTTAAAAATAAACATAATTTTATAAAATCCACTAATATCATAGTTGTTCCAAGAATGAAGCAAAGTTGTTCTTCTCATTTAGACATCGAGTTCCTAAAGCCTTCAGAAAAAGACGAAAATGTCTTAATAAGACGTTACTCCAAAAATGTTACAAACGACCGCTCTAGATTAATATTCCGATGCAAGGAAAAGACCTGTCGGACAGCAGGTATAATTTCCAAAGGATCCAAAGTAGTATTGTATCTTCCAGCACCAGGAAAGTTAAAATAATGAACTTTAATTCACAATATATTATAAATGTATGGCTCTCATCCCCTGACGCATTTCGTGCTCTTTATTTCTTACATGTAGAGACGCTACGAGTAAGAGAGGAAGAGCTCGAATTAGATCAGAGGATGGGAGCCATACTTTTATAATATATTGTGAATTCAAGTTTATTATTTTAACTTTCCTGGTGCTGAAAGATATGATACTATGTTGGGTCCTAAAGCCTTGCAACTAATAATGCCACATTTCTCAGGTTACATCAATCATACGTCTTATGTCTGTCATAGGTTCCTGCTTTAAAGGGGTTTTCTCATCACAATGATTAGCTTTTAACATGTAGGTTAAGGTAAGTGAAGACTATCACCAAATACATTGCTGTTTTGATTTTGCTTTGGTCAGGAGATAAAGACCACTACTGGTGACTATTGTGGGCTGCATAGTAAACAGCATAGGCAGCTTGTCCACCTCTCCCCACATCTCTCTCCACTGTCTCTTATGTGATTGCTTCACAAACTTCTGTTCTACGGTGGTGAGTCACTCCCTTCAGATTCTTATATTTAGTTATGGATTTTGTGTACCTAAATTAATGACAGGCATTCACCCTTTAGAGCAGAGCTGAAATGTCAATCCCTGTTATCGAACCACCCACAGCCTGACCAGAAAGTGTAAGTCTAAAGCTGGCTGTGGCGCTGTGACACTGCATAGTGAGAAAACCACTTTAACCCTTAGCAATAAGTAGAATAGAAAAGATTCAGCTCACCTCAAGGAATGCTGTGAAGTAGAACCAGTGGTCAAATAATAGTTGTTGTGCATGGACTGTTTGCAGATACCAAACACTGTAGACGGGGGCATAACTAGAGTTCATAGGACACCATAGCCAAATGAGATGAGGCTTCCACCATCTAATGACCATAAACTAAAACAGCAGCATAAGTAGCAATAATTAAAGATATAAAATAAAAAAAAAACAAGTATCAGAGAACCGACATATCAGTACTGGAGACCAGAAAGCTAAGAACTAAGGGTGACATGTCCCAATACACAACCATGGGTTTTTTTTGTCTAATTTGAACCAAAAACACTTTTGATGCGATATTCTCAATGTAAATGAACTGTCGTACACCAAAACTAGGCGCATGATGCACCGGGTATGACACATTGTAATGAGCCTAAAAAGGCGCATTACATATAGTAGCAATGATACGCTGTGCGCCTCCATAACGTAATGCACCTATCGAGGTGCATTACATACACTAGTAATGATACATTATGCGCCTCCGTTGCGCAATATGACTCAAGAGGCGCATTACATACATTACCAATGATACACTATGCGCCGCAATTTGCGCAATGTGTCTTTTTAAGCGCATTAAGTTTACAATGCAAGGTATAACTGACGCCAGATTTCTGACGGGATCAGTCTTTACACTGATTTAATGTGTCTAAAAACTGCAATGGCACCGCCAATTTTCAGACATGTCGCCCTAATTGTTTCCTACAAAAAGGAACAATATTCTTGTACCTAAGTGGGCTCCCCCTCAAGCTCTGGCTATGTTTAGGCCCATGACGGTAGAGAATATGACAAAGAACGATCCATTCAAAACGCGTCATTCATGTTTATTCCTCTGGCCATACTGCATTTTTAAACATTATTAGAATAAAGTAGAAGCTGTTTCTATGAGCTTTTACTGGATTTGTATTAACTTGCTATATGTGTTAACTCTTAGAAATCCTGCAAAATATAAAACTCCCCTTTTAAAGGCTGTTAACTGTCAGAGGTAAGAGTGGCCCTCCAACAGTTATATTGTAGGAACCAAGGTTTTAGTGTGTGTGGGGGGGGGGGGGGGTGATTGGGTGAAGGCCATGAATTGGGCAACAATAGTGCCTGTTCCACTTTGGTATGGTGATGTACTATGCCAGCTATGCTGGTCTTTTTAGAATAAAGAAGTAGAAGACTAATGGGGTTTCACTTACATGAAAAATATGAGTCCTGTTTTTGTTCATTATTAATAGTGCCATTGTGTTGGTTTTATGGTGGCAAGTGAGTACCAACTTGAGGATAAAATCTTTTTTGGACTTGTTTGCCTAGAACCCTGACAACAATGCCACTTATACTGCTCTAATGGATGTGTGTTTCTTATGGAGACTATTTTAGTTTCTTCCATGCTTGAAGAAAACATGCATTATCTTGGCAAAGTGCTGAATAAGTACTATTATGGTAGTAGATTATGGTAGCAGGAGAAAAGTATTAATAGTATCTTTCTTATTTCAGTTTAAATTAGAAAAGCAGAAAAACAGTGGACAGGTTCTATATAGCCTTTTATATAGTAGGAATGCAAAAAGAAAAGAAAAATAGAACTGTATTCAAGTTAGAATCCAACCAAATCAGGGAGAGTAACAGATTATAAGAAATAAACCTATGTTAGAAAATAATAAAGTGCTCCATTACCAAGACGTTATTCAAAGATAAAGGACATAATGGAGCTATAAAAAGCCAAATAACGGCACTATAGTGAATATGACAGTTTTCCTATATGGTAACTCATGTTGTTGGACTATATTAGTGGTCTGGCATTTGAGATGATCCTATAAGTAGGATATTTCTGACTTGCGTAAGATTCCACCAGAGATTGTTGCTTTTTAAAATGTATCCAAATGCAGTGAACACTAAGGCTATGTTCACATGGGTGAAATTGGGATGTATTTCGGCCGGTATTTCGCGCCGTACTGCGCTCAATACGGACTGAGATACGTCCCAATAATTACAGTAATCCACAGTTCTCATAGAGAACTGCCTGGACATGTGGTGGAGGGAGCAGGGGGACCTTGAGTGCTCTGTAGGATTTTAATCCATGACGGTGTAGTGTGTTACTAACGATAATCTTTGAGATTGTGGTCCCAGCTCTATTCAGGTCATTGACCAGGTCCTCTCGTGTAGTTCTGGGCTGATTCCTGACCTTCCTCAGAATCATCCTTACTCCACGAGGCAAGATCTTGCATGGAGCCCCAGACAAGGAAGATTGACAGTCATCTTGTCTTTCTTCCATTTTCTAATAATTGCACCAACAGTGGTTGCCTTCTCACCAAGCTGCTTGTCTATTGTCCTGTAGTCCATGGCAGCCTTGTGCAGGTCTACAATTTTGCCTTGGTGTCCTTAGACAGCTTAGGTCTTGGTTATGGTGGAGAGGTTGGATTTTGATTGATAAAGTGTAGACACGTGCAATTAATACAGGTATTGAGTGCAGAGCAGAAGGGCTTCTTAAATAAAAACTAACAGATCTGTGGGAGCCAGAATTCTTGCTGGTTGTTAGGTGGACAAATACTTCATGCAATAAAATGCAAATTATTTAAAAATCATACAATGGGATTTTCTGATTTTTTTTTAGATTCTGTCTTTCACAGTTGAAGTGTACCTATGATAAAAAATACATACCTCTCCATTCTTTGTAGGTGGGAAAACTTTCCCCACTGTCTAGTCTCCTCACCAAAAGATATGTAAATAAAAATATACAAAAAGCTATAACACAAGTTTTATGTACATACCACTAAATAAACACTTACTGGAAAAAACGTGCAAAAAAAAGTCCATGAAACATAATGAGGGGAGGGTGGATCCTAGGGGCCGTGAGGGATGCCAGACAGGAATTCAGACTTGTGCCAGCAGGAACACCAGAGAAATGGCAGAAGGACACGGACCAGGAGGGATGCCAGACAGGAGTTCAGACTTGGATCAGATGGCCACAGACACCAAGCAAGACCTCAGCTTGCACTCGGATAACTCAAGCTAAGACTGATTATTATAACTAGCCAGACAGGGATATGGACATCAGCTGCTAATACTGCAATCAAGTGCTTAAAGGGGATGTATCGCTTCCTTAGTTCGGCTGATTCACACTGCTCTCAGCTTCTCAACTCTGGAAATGCAGGGGCGTTTCTTCCCCTCCCGGCTGGGTGACATCATCCCCCCCTTCACTGTTCATGCTGGCTCCCGAGACTCTCCCCTCTCCCCCCTCTCTGAGTCCACATGTCACTGTGTCTCTCAATGCAGTCTTATTTTGTAAGAGCTGTATACATACCACAGGCTGCATTCAATCTAGACTGAGCAACTGAACTCTTCTCCTCTCACAGCTGGAGATGCTCTATGAACGGCACAGATCTCGCTTCTATGCAGGAGAGTTAGGCACGGGACAAAACTGTTATGTTTTCTCATTGTAGAATCTGTTGCAGTCTGTTTCTGCTGGGTGTGGAGAGAGAAAATGCTACGGCCCCTAACTCTGAGTCAGGCAGGGATCTACACAAATTGTGCTATTTCCTGATTGTGTAAGCCCTTCAGTGTAATTCTGTTTCTTCTGCCTGTATAAAGTGAAAATGTGACGGTCCCTTACTCTGAGTGAGAGTAACAGCTCCGTGAATTCAACCGGGGGCGAACAGAATGTAAATGAGCTCTCAGCTAGTGAAATTCAAGGAGGAGGGAGCCAGAGGGATCTGACCAGGACTGGATATCAGTGTAAACAAAAACACAAGATAAGGAATACTGTGAATACAAGACAGCTTTGCTAATGACATCCAATTGCAAAGTTGCTTGTTTTCACTGTCCCCTTATTCTGAAGACCATTTAATGAAATGATAAAACCCCTTTAAATGTTGCCCTGCTGGAAGGCACAGCAAACACTTGAATATCTACAGCAAACGGCATGTTGTGGCACAGTGCCTGGTGGATCATGACACATTATACTGTGACCAATATTACCGCAATACAGTGACCATATAGTGGAAGATAGAAATTGTACATTCTGCACACATATAAAGGATTACAGTAAAGTTAAATCCAAGGACTCCCAGGAGATGTCTTCTATGATGAGTTGCTCTTTTCTCTAATGATTCATTCCCTTCTCCAATGAGTTATTTTCTTTCCTTTTTCTTCTACATTCGGTCAAGACCGCCATGATGACATCTCCCAGTCACAACTTCAGGGCCATTCCTAGGGGCGGGCAGGGCGTGCGATCGCCCGGGGCGCCGAAGCTACGCTCACCCGCGGGGGGCCCGCCCTGCCCGCCTTGAGGAGCGACCCTGACTCTGCGCGACTGTTTTATAACAGTCGCGCAGAGCCAGCAGCTGCCGGTACAAGGAGGAGGCGGGACGGATCGTTCCATTCCTGACTCTCCCCCTGTATGATTAATCAGAAACCCGCTCACTGAGCGCCGATACATACACAGCGTCAAGGGGGCGCACCGCGCCCCCTGCGACGCTCGATCTCCTCGGCTGGCAGCTCTGCCGCCGAAGAGATCCCTGGGAGCTGTGTGCAGCGTAAGCAGCGTGATGACGTCCCGCTGCTTACACCGTTGAGCAGCTCCCACCGCTGAGCAGCTCTGGACCAGGACGCGCGGACCGAGGTGAGTACTTTTTTGTTATTTTAGAATTACTCACAGGGGGCACAATGGCTACAAGGGGGGCATCCTGGCTACAAGGGGGGACACACTGGCTACAATGGGGGCATCCTGTCTACAAGGGGGGGCACACTGGCTACAAGGGGGGGCACACTGGCTACAAGGGGGGGGCACACTGGCTACAAGGGGGGGCACCCTGGCTACAATGGGGGCATCCTGGCTAGGAGGGGGGCATCCTGGCTACAATGGGGGACATCCTGGCTACAAGGGGGGGGCACACTGGCTACAAGGGGACCATCCTGGCAAGAAGGGGGCATACCTGGCTACAAGGGGGCACACTGGCTACAAGGGGGCACACTGGCTACAATGGGGGCATCCTGGCTACAAGGGGGGCACATTGGCTACAATGGGGGACATCCTGGCTACAAGGGGGGCACACTGGCTACAAGGGGGGACACTGGCTACAAGGGGGGGGCATCCTGGCTACAATGGGGGCACACTGGCTACAATGGGGGCATCCTGGCTACAAGGAGGGCATCCTGGCTACAGGGGGGCCCACTGGCTACAATGGGGGACATCCTGGCTAGGAGAGGGGCATCCTGGCTACAATGAGGGACATCCTGGCTACAAGGAGGGGCACACTGGCTACAAGGGGGGCACACTGGCTACAAGGGGGGCACACTGGCTACAAGGGGAGCATACTGGATACAAGGGGGCATCACTGGCTACAAGGGGGGCATCACTGGCTACAAGGGGGGCATCCTGGATACAAGGGTGGCACACTGGCTACAATGGGGGCATCCTGGCTACAAGGGTGGCACACTGGCTACAATGGGGGCATCCTGGCTACAAGGGGGGCACACTGGCTACAATGGGGGCATCCTGGCTACAAGGGGGGCACACTGGCTACAATGGGGGCATCCTGGCTACAAGGGGGGCACACTGGCTACAGGGGGCATCACTGGCTACAGGGGGCATCACCTGATAACAGGGGGCATCTACTGATAACAGGGGGGCATCTCTGGCTACAGGGGGGGCATCTCTGGCTACAAGGGGGGCATCACTGGTACAGAGGGCATTACTGGCTACAGGGGGGCATCTACTGGCTACAGGGGTATCACTGGTTACAGGGGGCATCACTGGCTACAGGGGGCATCACTGGCTACAGGGGGCATCTACTGGCTACAGGGGGCATCTACTGGCTACAGGGGGGGCATTCTGGCTACAGGGGGGGCATCACTGGCGACAGAGGGCATCCACTGGCTACAGGGGGTATCACTGGTTACAGGGGGCATCACTGGCTTCAGGGGCATCACTGGCTACAGGGGCATCTACTGGCTACAGGGGGCATCTACTGGCTACAGGGGGCATCACTGGCTACAATGGGGGCCATCACTGGCTACAAGGGGGGCATCACTGGCTACAGAGGGCATCTACTGGCTAAAGGGGGCATCACAGGCTACAGGGGCATCACTGGCTACAGGGGCATCTACTGATAACAGGGGGCATCAACTGGCTACAGGGGGAATATACTGGCTACAGGGGACATCTACTGGCTACAGGGGGAATCTACTGGCTACAGGGGGCAATCTACTGGCTACAGGGGGCATCTACTGGCTACAGGGGGGCATCTACTGGCTACAGGGGGCTACTACCTGGCTATAGGGGGCTACTACATGGCTACAGGGGCTATTACATGGCTACCATATGAGATGCTATAGATGGGGAGTTTGTATAGAGATAGGAATTGGTTGGGAAGTGCTGATAAATTGAGGAGTCTTAAGATGTTTGTTTTGTAAATTTTACAGTGAAGAGTCAGGAGTAGTCGTCATGGCGTCTGGGAGAGATGGAAAAGAAGAAGAGAAAGAGAACAACTCTTCAGAGACGTCTCCTGTGAGTTACTAGATATAACTTTACTGTAACCATTTATATGTCTGCAGAACCTGTGTACAGCGGGTATCCATCATTGTATGGTCACTGTATGGAGGTAATATTGGTTGAAGTATAATGGTTTGTATTCAGTAATGGTCAGTTTGTATTATTCTGTCACTATGTGGTGGTGATATGTGGTCACGGTGTTGCTGTATTTGGTCACTATGTGGTGACATGTGGTCATGGTGTGGTAGTATTATTCGGTCACTGTGTTGGTAATATGTGGTCTTAGTGGTCTTGGGATTCTGGTTGGTCCAGCAGTGTTATTTGGTAACTGTATGACTATTATTTAGTAGTTTTATATGTAGCACATTGTGGTAAAGCTTTCTGTATATTTTGGCTTTGGTTGATGGTGATGCACTGTGTTTCATTATGGCACATTATGTTACATGGGGGGGAGGGCGCAAAATTTCTTCACCTCGCCCTGAATGAAATTTAGCCTAGGAACGGCCCTGCACAACTTGTACCAGCATAATTTACCAGCACTTCCCTATCAATTACCACCTCTGTACAATCTCTCCATCCATACTGTTCCCAATGGTACTAATGATCCCCTTGTGCCCCAACAGTAATTGTGCCCCCAAATGGCTGTGGGCCTCCCGTTTGTATACCAAGTTTAAGTCTTATTTAGTATCCCCATATAGTAGGTAAGTAAACCCCCCCAATATAGTAGGTAGGCAGGTTGGTATATATACCCTGGTAGGTAGGTATTTAGGACCCCTGTATGTAGGTATATAGGTAGGTTTATAGGCACCCAGTACGTAGATGTATAGATACCCTGTAGGATATTATATATTCATCCTGTAGATAGATATATAGGCCCCCTGTAGGCAAATACGTAGGCCCCTGTAATTAGACTCCCTACAGATGTTAAGGTCCCCTATAAGTAGATATATAGTCCCCCTGAAGTTGGGTATATAGACCCACTGTAGGTAGGTATAGACCCCTGTAGGTAGTTGGACTGCTCATAGATAAATATAGAGGCCCCTGTAGATAGGTAAGCCACTTGAAGGTATAAAGTCCCAATGAAGGTAGGTATTTAGACCCCCTGTAAGTAGGTAAGTCCTCTGTAAGTAGTTATATAGGCTCTCTATAGGTATTTAGCCCTCTTTGAGTGGGTATATAGACCCCCTGTATGTATTCAGGCCCCATGTAGGTAAGTATAAAGATCCCTGTAGATAGGTAGGCCCGCCGTATGTATATAGGTCCCCTGTAGGTAGATTTATAGGCCCCAAGTAGGTTGGTATAAAGACCCCCAGTAGATAGTCATATAGACCACCTGTAGGTAGGTATATTCAGCCCCTGTAGGTAGTTTTAGAGGCACCCTGTAAGTATATAGCCCCCTGTAGTTTTATAAGCCCCCTGAAGGTAGGTAGTCCCCCTGTAGCTAGGTATATAGACCCTCTGTAGGTAGGTAGGCCTCTTGTAGATAGGTATATATACCCCGTGTAGGTAGCTATAGACCCTTGTTGGTAAGTAGGCCCCTGGAAGGTAGGCATATAGACCCTTTGTAGGTAGGAAAGCCCCCGGAAGGTAGATTTAAAAGCCCCCTGTAGCTAGGTATATAGACCATCTGTAGGTAGACCTCTTATAGGTAGGTATATAGGCCCCCTGTAGGTAGGTATAGACCCCTGTAGATAGTTATAGACCCCCTGTAGGTAGGTATACAGAGCCCCTGTAAGTTATATTATTTTATTTTTTATTTTATTTTTTAAACTGAAAATTTTTATTATATTTTTTTGTATGCAAACAAGTAACAACTGTAGAAAACAGATTACATCAGCAGATAATAGCCAAAAACAGCATAGTAAAAGACAAGTAGGTCAAAAGAAAGACACAAGAAACCATGTCTAGAAACCATAATAGACCCTGCATTGGCCAAGGACTATGATCCTGCAAAGTGCTAAAGAGCTTTGCACAAAACTCTAAGACAAGACAAAACTAATAGATGGACGACAAATACAACGAAGGAAGAAAAAAAGGGGAGAGGGAGGGGTTGGGACAAACATTGGTAGTCACCCTGAATTGGTCAAACCGCTTAAATTGGGTTCACTGCCCAGTAGGTATCCCAGGCAGACCATGTCTTATCAAAAAGGTCCAGCTTGTCATGGAGAGAGGCTGTTAATTGCTCCATTCGACGGATCTCCCTCAATTTATGTATTAGATCAGCCCTACTAGGAGGAACGGTCTGCTTCCATCTTGCCGCGATCAAGCACCTAGCAGCCGTCAGAATATGTAACATGAACCTAGCCATGTCCCTAGGGAGATTCTGGACCGGGCCGCTGAGTAAGTATACCAAGGGGTCCAACTGATATTATTTTTTTTTTTAAATGTTACTCACCTCTCCCCATTTCCCTACCTAGCAGCTTGTTTTGAACATTTTTGGCCTAGGAGACATAGTAGTGCAACAGGTGTGATCATGCTGTCTGTGCTGCTTACAACTGTGGGCCATAGGCTTTATTTGCGGCCCATAGTAGTCGGCGACTATCATTTGTAATTGTATGCCCATCCAGAGAGCACTTATTATAGTTAGAAACAAGTCCTGGGACCCACCATGGAATTATCAGCTCACCATTGGGCCACGGGCTCACCAGGGAATTATTGGCTCGCCAGTGGGCCCCAGGCTCCGGGACATGTGACTAATTTTATGCATGTCTTCCGGACACAAATACAGTTGACAACTGGCAGCGTATGTTTCGGTCCCAGGGACCATCAGATAATCCTCCGGTGGACCAGTCCAACACTGTTCACAAACTCTCCATGGCACTGTATATCTTATCTCTCTATGTTGGACATTCCTCCTTTAAAATTCATGTTTCTTTAAATTAGAATAAACAGAAAAGCATAGTGCAGACCATCTAGATATACAGTAATGTCTGAGCTACACAGATCCTTACTATCCATCCTCACAAATATAGAGCAGGAAAAAACAGCATGAAATTAGTCTATGTGGAAATATTCAGGCTTTCACTCTGCTAGACTGGCTTCTTCTGGGATATTTACATTCATACTCATAATATTAATAGACTTTTTAATAAACTTTTAACATTTAGGGAGACTCAACAATTTATCAGACTTGAAAGTGGCAAACAAGAAAGCTGTGGAGACATCAGTTCCATTAGTTTCATTGATTAGCTTTAAACATGTAGACAAATGTACAAGTACATTGCTGATCTGATTTTGCTTCCCTTCAAAGTGAGAGCAGGTTTTATCTCCTGCTTGTTTAAGGAAGATTTCCTAGGATGCAGACCAACTCTTTCTCCTCTAGCATTGGCTAGACTGGTTATGTCACTCCCTGCTGTGTCTTATCAGCAGCACAGGAGCTTGTTTATCTTTCTTACTTTAATCCTTTAAATCTCTGTAGCCTTGTTTCCTGTTGTTAAAATCCCTCCCTCTCCAATGTCTCTCTAAATAGCTTAAACAGGAATAGCAGAGCTGATATGCCAATCACTGCTTTAGAACCGCCCACTGCTGGAACAGAAAGTGGGAGTCTAAAGTTTCCTGTGAAGAGCAGGTTCTGTGACACAGTCAGATAGGAAAACCCCTTTAAGTTTATTTTAACCTAGCGTAATGCACAACATTTATAATCCAGTATTTGTAGATGACCAGTGATAATCACAGAGACACAGGGTTAAAGACAAAGCAACCCACATCCATGGAAATAAATACTATTGTGCACCTTCATATCTCTACTCAGTGCTGTAGAGTCTAATGTCACTGCTCTAGGATTTAATTATGTAAAACATTTACTTTGTTAATTACTTTTGAATTATCTTATAGTTTATCATCTATACATTTGTGGTTAACACCTACTTTGCCAACATTTAAAAAAACAGTGTTTCTTACCCCAAGAGTTCTGCCACAGGATCTGTAGCCATAGTTGGCTTGTGCCCTTTTCAGCTCTGGAGGAAGGGAACTATAAATGCACCTAGATCTCTTGAAAATTTTGTGTATTTATGCTGAACAAATATTCATCAGGCACTTGGAGTGAGAGAAGGACACTTGGCATGAAAAGGGAAGGGGCTCAATATGAGGAGCAAACCACAATACCACAGCATTTCTGAAGAGTGTAAGCCAACAGAATGTATGACCACAGGCTAACGCCAACCTTTTGTTTTTCACTTTTATGATGTAAAGGAGTGATCTGCTCCTGACTCCTCTGACCTTGGCACTTAGGAGCGCATGACACTACACAGCCAATAGGTTTCCATAAAATTTCTCATCAATACCTCATTTAAAAAATATATATATACAACAGCAGGAAGGGTATATAATGGTGTATATATCCCGGCCAGGGTCCTTGCATGCACCTTCAGATGTCCAGACACATGCCCCCAAGGTAAGGAGCCTTGGGGGAATGAAAGGCCAAAATTAGATGCGTGTCGACAGTATAGACTGTCGACATATGTTTAACATGTTTAATGTGTTAGTATGGCTTTCAGCCATTCCTGCTTTGGCCTTTCATTGGGAGTGAGCATAAAGCAGGGTGGGTGCTCACTCCCCATGGTTCCACTCCAGGATATCCCTGGCATATATAAGTCAGCAGGTACACCTCCCAGGCTACCTTCAAGTCTGGAGAGTAGACAGGCTGGGAAAACCAGCAGGACTGCTACCTGGTTTTTGTTCAAGTGCTACAAAGGTGTTAGCAAGTCTATCTTTGTTAGTTAGAGCCCAGACGGGCAGGCTATTGTTTTGTGTTATATTGTGCATGTTTTGCACTTACTTTCTGTTGCTGCTTCAATAAAATACAGAGGCCTTGTATTTTACACCCAAATTCTGTCTCTGCCTCAAGAAACACAGAAACACGTTTGTTCCGATCCCAGAGCCGCTAAAGTTCAATATATATATATATACATATATATATATATAACCTCAAGAAATAATGTCCGAAAATTATATAGAGTAAAAAGCCAAATAGATAGGGGTATGCAGGGATAAACCTACATCAGTGGCTCAAAGAAAATGAAATCTCCAATCAAATCCCCATATTAAAAGATAATGTGGTGCCATATTTTTTAGATTTTTTCAAGTTCAATATTTTGCACAAAAGTTGCTCCACAGTGGAGCTGCACTTAAGGACAATGCAGATTACTTTAGAAAAACTTGGAACCATCTTGGCATGGTACTTTCCAGATGCCTTGGACACTGATGGATGTGACAGGCACTTAAGTAAAACTTCAATAAACATATTTTATTTGCAATGAGAAACTGCCTCATTTCATAACCTTGTTACTGACACCCCACAAAAGCATTAATCTTTCTACCTATACAGCAGCTAATCTATTAGTACGCTCTCTTCTTCCAAATATGTCTTCTGTTCTAACTATTAAGGTCTCATTCTGTCATTATAAAAGTTAATAGTCGCCATTTATCTTGCGTATTAATATCTTGTGTGTTTAATAAATTAAAAAATCATTTTTAACTACAGTTAATACATCTATGATGATACATTGAAGACCGGAAACTAATGCATATTAATGAATCTTTTCTTTTCTTCAACTGACTCTCTATATCTCTGTGTTAATCACTCAGGCAACACACAGAGAATTAGGCTCTGTTTTACCCAAAACCTATCAACATTTCATTATTTCAGTTACCTGATTGATGGATGTAATAATATATGTGGCGTGATATGATATGTTTGCATTAAATTTTAATAAAATATTACTATATTCAGAAAACATTAAGTAAATCATGACAGATGAGGCAATATTGTCTGCCTGTCATATTGATGGTTTAGAAAATGCACTGCTGAGAGTTACAGAATGAGCATCTAATAGAGTCAAGGGGAAGGAATTGCTTTTATTTGCGGCATCCAGTAAGGAGATATGACAAAAAAAGTGCTTTTTTTTTCAGACAGACAGATGCAAGTTTACAGTAATCCATACTTTTTCATACTTTTAGATACCATATATTTACCTTTATAAACAGTATATAGAGGGTGTATATCAAAATAGTCCCATTATCACAACCCCTTTAATACAGCTCAGGCCTGTTATTGGTGGGGAAAACTGCCGGTGCTTATATATTTTCAATGCATTATTGCATGTCACCCATGTCAAAAAGTCGGAGATACCCAGTGGAGTGGCTTTTTGCTGAAACTAATAGAGGAGGCTTCTGAACAAGGAAAATCCATCAGTTACTTATACACAGTCAAGTCGCATTGCTATGAGTACTTTTTACTTTCAATATCGGCAGCCTTTAGCTCATGAAGGAAGTCACATGTCATGAACTGCCTTGGTGGGTATATAAGTTGATAGGCTGTCTGCATACATATCACCTGTTGCTGTCACAGGAAAAAGGAAAAATTTTACAGAATTGCAAAAAGAAATAATTATTGGCTTTTGGGAAAGAATGGCAGGATTTCTGTAACGGCGCAGTCTGTGAACTGTTCATGTGCTGCTGTGGTGAAAGTGTATTGTGAGTGGACAAATGGCACCATTGCAAATAATTGATGTGGAAACTGCAAAACACTATGTGGAATTCATGTGAGAGGAGAATGCCGGCTATGAACACACTACAGTGAAGCTGGTCCCTGCCAAAATGAACTCGGGACTGCCAGGCATGTGTCTAAAAAAAACATTGCACTGAACCCTACTGCATTTGGGTCTCCAGAGCAGACGAATGGTCACTGTACCTCTGCTAACGAAAATGTATTGACAGACAAGGTTTCAATTTTCACAGCATTATTGAAATTGGGCCCTTCCTCAATTGGCAAATAGTTGCCTTTACCGATGGGTCACATTTTCTGCTTCATCATATGGATAGACATTGGAGTGTTGTGAGAGCAAACACAATGTAACTATTGCTGTAGTGTAGCTAGTGGTGGCAGGATTATGATCTGGGTAATGTTTTGTGGCATTTTCTGGGCCCACTAATCCATATGGACAGCAGTCTTAAAAGATTTGGGTATTTATCCATCTTTACAGATCCCATACACCCATACTGTAAATGCTAATTGTCTTCCCTGGGGGTAGATATGTGATCTTCAACCAAGACAGTGCAACATGTCATATGGCTAAATTGTCCTACATTGGTAAGAAGATCATAACCAAGGTTTCCATGTACTACCCTGGCCCTCTAACTCCACAGACTTCAACCCAAGGATCTGCGGGACCATATCAATTGTAATGTTCACTGTATGGATCCTCCCCCACATCCCCTCCAGAAGCTGCAGGATGCACTGCAGTCAGCATGGCTCCAGATACCTGTGACAACCTATCAGGACCTTATTGAGTCCGTTCCAGCCCATCTAGTTGCTGTCCATGCTGCACTCAACGGTTACACTGGATATTAGCTGACTTGACTGTGTATGTGGGCAACAGTGGAACATAGACAACCAGTATATGACAAAATGGCTATTTAAAATTATAGAATCATAGTATCTGGTGTTAACTAGAATAATCCAAGCATCTCTGGAAGGCAATCCAATACAATAATCACAAACAGATTAAGCATAAACCTTCAGACAATACTTGAGCACCCCTTTGCAAAATTGATGCTGCGATATTTAATCCATTTCTATATTTGGATTGATACAGCTTCCACTGAACTCACTCATTGAGCCCACCATAGTGGTGGCTGCAGATAGCCAGGATTTTATTGTTCTGCATTATGAAAAAATGGCAAATATTAGGAGAGCCATAAAAGAACCTCTATGGAACATTGTAGATGGAAATCCATTACAACAATGCTGTATAGGTAACAAACCTCCATGCAGCTTGTGCGCACCACCATCCGGATTTGATTCTTAAACATTGGACCCAGTGGATCAGCTCCACTTTTAAAACAATTTGTGACCATCAGGCATTGAAATGTGACAGGACACTAAAAGCTCTAGTTTGTGTAAGTGCAAAACACATGACATTTTATGAAGAAGAAATATTGAAACAATGTAATGAACTATAGTCTGTTGCATTTGTTTAACCAGTTGAAGATTGGGCCATTGTCCCCGTTCATGACCAGGCATGTTTTTGAGCCGGTTTTTATTTAGTACATGAGTTTGAAAGTTCTAAAAAAAATGTCATGCTGTTTCTCAAATAGCGTTTGTGTCCTTTTTTTCTGTGATAAATGGGGCACACTAAGGGCCACATGTATGAAACGGTTTTGGTCTAAAACTCACTTTTTTCCCCATAGGTTTCTGTGGGGAAAAAAGTGAGTTGTTTTTTTTTTAAACTTGTTTTTATTGCAAACACTTTTGTTATATATCAAAACTTATGGCTGCTTTGGCCAAAAGAAACAATTATGCAGAACAAGAAAATATGCATGTCTATCATAACATGGGAAGCTCAGTTTGTAACTCAGTCCAATATGAGCAGTTCAATTCCGGCTGTACTACTTTACATCACTAGTCTCAGGGGCATTAGCCCACGAAAAAGTGAGTTTTAGACCAAAACCGTTTCATACATTTTGGCCCTATGTACACGCAAGGGTTAATAGAGTATGGCTGGATCCGAATGTTATCTTTTGTGTCTTTTTTTCTGTGGTAAATAGGGCATTTTTATGTAATTTTTGATATTTAGAATTATATTTGAAAATGTTAGTGTCTTTCAAGCTTTTTCTTTTTTTTTCTTAATATCAAAAAGTGTCACAAAAATGGGAAACTTGGCACCTAGTCGTTCATACTTTAGAGGACACTGTGGCCCGCACACACCAGCTGGGGATGGGGGTTGAGAAAGAATGATGCCACACAACCCACTTACCAGTGTAGCAGAGAGCAGCACCTTCTACATTCAGTCCACGCCAACACTGAAGTGCTGTACAGGAATGTACAGCGTGATATGGATGGTACCAAACTGGGGGTAGGGAGAAGAAAGCTGTCTCATCCAATCTCACTCCACTGTACACTGCAGTTGTTCTCCTGGTACAAGAACTCCACCCTTAAATGGATGCGTTTTGTATTACAGCCACCATCCTTTGATAGGGTAACTACTCGATTTACAAATATGCTGTGTTAAAGTCTAGACAGTCTAAGTATGTTATCCCTTTGGTATATCAGTCAATACTTTTATTTGAGAAAGGGAGCTAAAGGTATTGATGAGCTTTTTTATCTTCTCTAAGAGATGACCACAAAGTTTAAGCAAAATACATATAAACACGAAGCATTGGCCTAGAGGGGAAAAATGGTTTTCAGAGTAACAAAACTCTGGGATATCTCTCTGCTCATGAGCCTGTAAACCAATAAATAAGCCATTTATTTCTTAAAGCTGACCAAACAGCTCACACAGCATGCACCATGTCTCTATGTACTAACTGAAAGTGAATCTGCACAAAAAAAGATACTATTTTGTTTATAGGGCATTTCTTCCATAGAAGGCATGCATTGTGGTAATCCTTGATGTCTTCAATAAACGTTTGAATATATTAGTACAATTAGTATCCAACTAATATACTGTATATAATTAGGATGGAACGGCTGTCGTTTCCAGTCTGTCCCATCACCTGACATCTTATAGCAAAATACATAGCACCAAAAATGTTCATTAGATTCATTTTTACTTCCAAAAATGATGGCTTTGCTTTAAATCCTACACATTTTTAATTATTTTTTCTTTATCAATCTCAGGTTTTTTAAAGGGAACTTGTCAGCGAATTTATGCTGCCCAATCTGATTGCATCTATCATAGTGCAGTGACCGGCTCTGGTTTTAATATGTGAATATTTTAGTATTCTTTTTAATAAAACACACAGGGATGTGTGTTTAATAATAATCTAAATACAAAGGAGCACAATGTGCTATTAATTGGAGGAAGATCAAAAGCAACATCAGAAAATATTATTTCACTGACTGAGTAGTAGATGCTTGAAACAAACTTTCAGCAGACGTGGTTGATGAATCCACAGTAAATGAATGAACACCTACATGGAATAAACCATGCAGATATGTATTCTAAAATAAAATTACAAAGTTCAGAATTTGCTGCTCTCAATCTTCTCTGTTTCTACAAGTGATTTCTCACAGTGTGATGCCAGTGTTAAGAGGCAGGAGTCTGATGTATTCATTAGGTGCAGGCTCGCCTAACCTACCTGCATTTCACCAAACACTTTCTCCCTTTCGTGCAAGTTCAAACATGGCAAAACTTCTCTGCAGTGGATTTTGCTGCAATACCACAGCATAACTGTTGTGATTCCCCAGCAAAATGTTCTAGTGTCACACATGAGCTTATGGTGAATTTCATCCCTGTACGCTGAAGGGATAAAACCTATTGTAAAAATCTGTGGCAACAGAACAAATAAATAAATTGTATTAAAATATACACTTGTGAATTTTGCTGACAACCAGTGAGCGATCCAATGGGTGAAAAAATATATGATGTTCAGATTTTTTTGTTGTTTTGGACTTGCCTGTTATAAACAAAGGAGAAAATCTGCAACCAACCTATTTTTATTGTTTAATAGGAATCCTTTCTCCACAGTAAAAACACTGCTGCACGTGTTTGAGAGACATTCAGATCTTGTCATCGTGGCTGTTCTTGCACACGGTGGATTTTCCATGTGTATTTGCACACAGAAAACCCACAGTAAATTACATTTATCTTTACCTTTCACTGGAAATAATCTGTCAATCAGCGAAGATTGGTTGGTAGGATTCTGCGTCTCTTCCATACATCAGATACCTGCCCATAGCGCTGATACTGCACAGCAACCAATAATTTGTTCATTCTAAAATCAAAGAGACATTGGCTGTTAATACCTTTTTTTGTCTTTGGGTACTGAGAAAAGTTGTATCCTCTTCAAACAGTATCTCACAAATGTGAGTTCACACCTCACATATTTGTACACATTGTATTATATCTTTGTCATGGGACAACACTGAAATGACGCTTTGATACAATGTAAAGTAGTCAGTGTACAGCTTTATAACAGTGTAAATTTGGTGTGCCCTCAGAGTAACTCACCACACAGCCATCAATATCTAATTGCTGACAACAAAAGTGAGTACATCCCTAAGTGAAAATGGACAAATTGTGCCCAAAGTGTCAAGATTTTGTGTGGCCACCATTATGTTCCAGCACTGCCTCAACTCTCTTAGGCATGGAGTTCACTAGAGATTCACAAGTTTCCACTGAAATCCTCTTCCACTCCTCCATGACGACATCACAGAGCTGGTAGATGTTAGAGACCTTGCGCTCCCCCACTTTCTATTTGAGGACGCCCCACAGATGCTCAATAGGGTTTAGGTCTGGAAACATGCTTGTCCAGACCCTTTACCCTCATTTTCTTTAGCAAGGCAGTGGTCATCTTGGAGGTCTGTTTGGGATCGTTATCATGTTGGAATACTGACCTGTGCCCCAGGATCATGCTCTGCTTCAGTATGTCACAGTACATGTTGGCATTTATGGTTCCCTCAATGAACTGTAGCTCCCCACAGCCTGCAGCACTCATGCAGCCCCAAACCATGATACTCCCACCACCATGCTTTACTGTAGGCAAGACACACTTGTCTTTGAACTCCTCACACACGCTTGACACCAACCAAATAAGACCAGTAATTCATGTCCTTAGTCTGCTTGTCTTAAGCAAACGTTTTGCGGGCTTTCTCATGCATCATCTTTAGCTGTAGCTCAGTTTCATGGTGTTCTAATAGCCTAGGCCATCTTTATGTAGAGAAACAGTTCTTTTTCTCAGATTCTCAGACAGTTCTTTTGCCATGAGGTGCCATGCTGAACTTCCAGTGACCAAAGAGAGTGTGGGAGCGATAACACCAGATTTAACCTGCTCCCCATTCACACCTGAGACCTTGTAAACATGAATGAGTCACATCACGCCAGGGAGGGAAAATGGCGAATTGGGCTCAATTTGTACATTTTCACTGGATGGGGTGTACTCACTTTTGTTTCCAGCAGTTTAGACACTGATGGCAGTGTGTTGGGTTATTTTGAGGGCACACAGAATTTACTGTTATACAAGCTGTATACTGACTACTTTACCTTGTATCAAATTCTCCTACCTTCAGTGCTGTCCCATGAAAAGATATAATACAATATTTACAAAAATGTGTGGGGTGTACTCACTTTTGTGAGATACTATGTATCATAGCAATGTCATGGAGAACAATAGAGTAAATGTAGTCTTTTTATTTTAGAGTGCCATTAATTCTAGGGCACTGTACCCAATTGTAGGCCTCATTTATTAAAAATTGTATAACAGTAAAATTGTTGCCCAAAGCAACCAATCAGAGCTGGGCTATGTCTGCTCTATTAACCCTAATGAGGTCACTGTGAACATATGAAATATCCTAGTGTGAACCCACCTTTATAGTGCTCTGGAAACATGGGAACTGAGCTCTGATTGGTGACTATGGGCAACAAAAACAGTCTTACTGTTAGACAGTTTTCATAAGTGATTCCCATTGTCTTTGCAGCGGCCATTGCAGGATAAATATGGCATTGCTTTGTAAGTTGGAGTAGGAATTTCATCACTGTTTTTTTTAAATTATATTTGAAGGAATATTTTTTTTTGTTTAGATTGTGATGTACAGAATTAAGCTGATGATATAGGAATCAACATACTCACCAATACCAAAGCCATGAATATTCATATTTCCTTCAATTCCTCCAACCAGACCTGCCTAGAGGATCAATTTATTTAAAATGGCAGCGATTTATTTAAATTACATCCAAAAATAAGAATCTAGTGCTCTACATGGACCAATAAAACTTGCAGCTTTATTTCCAAAGGCCAATGAATGAAAACCAATGATTACCTGCTAAGTTTCACCGGGAAATGTATAGCCATATCTTAAATAAATAAGACTCTTCTTAACAGGGGACGCAAGATGTGTTATAGGTTTTGTGTAATAAGTGTCATAATATTATAACACTAAAACCAAATGATTGAGTGTTATTACTATAATGTGCTTCAATATAAGGATTACAGTTGTAAGTTTATAAGTGGACTGAGCATTCAGGTTATTGGCTACTATCGAATCTGGGGTCAGATCCTCTGGCAGCCACATGAGTTTGCCAATGATATCATAGTTTTTACCAGTAAACGTGTGCTGTCGTTATCCACCATATGTGGATACACTTTCGTATGTGTGCATCCAATGAAGTATGTGAACCCAACCTAATGGCTTTCCACCTAGAAAATGTTCCATATGTTTATTGGGGAGTTAAGTCTTTCTTGTTGGGATCCCTGAATTTCCTGCCTCATTTATAAAGCAAAATGATGCATTTCTGCAGCCACTATTAGGGGGAGCTTAGTTACAATTTTATCAAATTGCATTTGGTTTTTTTCAGCTACCAACAGACTCATTAGCCTTTAACCCTCTGGTTAAAGCTAGATCCAGATCGGTGGTGTTATTTCAAATTTTTTGTTTTATCATAGGAACAGAAAATGAAAAATAATGGCAGTGCTGGATCTCTTACTATACAAACTCCAGTGACACCTGATAAACCCTATTAAGTAGAATGGGATCCATCATGAACAAAAAAAGTAGTGCAGGATGCTGAGCTACTTTTTGCATCTTTTATTTTTTTTATACTAATTTTTATTAAGTTTTCCAAAAGTAGACATTTTGGGCAACATGTAGGATTTTTGTCACCCAAGCGACAATTTTTATGCGCATAACAATAGCCTAGAATGCGCCTGATTTGTATACCCGCTCTACAGCAGGTCATAAATCAGGCACATTCTAGTGCTTGGTACGACATTTCTGGCTCAGGTATACCACTTTGAAAGTGGTTTACTTGTTCCATCAGTAATGCGCCTAGAAATGCCGTAACGAAGATATAAATCTATAGCTTCGTACGGTTCTAGTGCACCCCGTCTCCCGCACGCACCCCCGAGATCGGGCGCATTACAAGGTGCCGCCTGCGCATTGTAATGCGCCCAGGAGTGGCGTGCGGGAGGGATTTCAGCGCAGCTAACGGGGCTGTGCCTGATATCGGGCTGAAAAGACGGAAGATATCTGGCGCAGCTTCTTTCATACATGTCGCCCTTTATGTACACTAATATGTAAAAGTGTCAGAATATATCTTCTGACACTTATTCCATCACAAGAGGCCCCAAAGTACTTGAACACAGTTATTATGCAACATAACCTAGGACAGACCAGTATGCTATAAATCAAATAAAAAAAATTATTACCAGAACATAGTTTGCCCTTTTATTAAAAAATCACAACTATCTTCCAGCCCTCCCCACCAACTAATAACAAAGGCATTGACGAAGAAGAATTTAGGAAGTTAATTAAATTGAATTGAATTCACAGGGTGTTATCATCCTGTTTGCATCATTCTTTACAGAATCTGCAACAAGCACTCCGAACAGAACCTCCAACCCATGGGCGTAACTATAGCCATAGAAGCAAAAATGTCAGCTATGGGGCCCAGACGCTGAGGGAGCCTACTCAGGTACAAGAACATGGCTCTTTTTTGTAAGGTAATAGTTGGTTGCTTTCTGCTATAAAGCACTACTATGTGGGTTCACTTATATATGGCGCTATTATTTATACCTTATTGCTACCTATGCTGCTCTTTTAGTTTATGCTCATTAGGTAGTAAACCCCTTGTAAAGTTCTAGCAGCAATGCGCCTGGATTTGCTGTACTACAGCTATAAATGTGTAGCTTCGTACGGTTGTAGTGCGACACGCCTCCAGCACGTCCCCTCGATCTCAGGCACATTACAAAGTGCCGTGGGCGCTCTGTACTGCGCTTGATAGTGGAGTGCGCTTCATTAAAAATAGAGCGAACAAGGCAGCGCTAGTTTTCAGGTTGTAAAGACGCCAGACTTCTGGTGCATCCCCGTTCATACATGTCGCCCTTTTTAATGCGTCAAAGATTTGGGGGCGTCACACGACATTCATAGAAGTAGACACATTTATGATTCTTTGACACCAAATCTAGGCGCAGAACAGTTAGAACAGCCAGACCAGGGTAAAGGTGGTCTGTGTGGGTCAGACTTGTCGTATTGACACTACACTGCGCCTGTATGTATGACCTGCAGAAGAACAGGTTCATACATTCTGGTGTATTCTACACTGCCTTAAAGTGATTTAAAACTGGCCTGTCAGCGCCAACGTTCATATAGGTCACCCTATTGCCTGAACTGAAATTTAAATATTCTACAATGCTCAAGGGAAAAGAGCTGCAGCGCCCTCTTTTGGATGTAGCATTCATCAAGTCACATCCTGTGAGAATGGTGAGCAAGGCTTGGAATAGAAAGAAAAACATTTTTTAAAAAGTAGGTGGTAGGGAATTCAGGAAGTGATCCAAGACCTTCTGCAACTGACATGAACTCGTAGATAAGTTTCCTTTATTTTTTTAATTAAACAACTGATTGTATTAGTTTCATAAAAGTTTCATTAAACTTTAAAGGACTTGTCAGCTGATCTGTGCTGGTCAGCTTTTGTGTTATTAAAAGACGTGCTGCAAAAATAAAACTGTGTGAGCCCAGCTTTACTACTTCACGACATCATACAAATTGTAGGCTATAAAGTATTAGAAATGTTCTACTATCATTTCTGCCAGTAGTTGAAGGTCTCGTCCTACTCTGTTTCGCTGAGTGTATTTTTCTCTTAATCTGTACATTACCGCCACCTTGTGATAGTTCTTCAAAATGAGAACAATGTTAAAACCGATATGTACCACAGAGACCCCTAGTGGAAGATTTTTAAAGTACAGTTAACTCCAAAATGATAAACCTTCCACAAGTAGAGTGCGGTAATAGTCCAAACATCCAGCTATGTTGTGTACTAGGCAATTCCCTCATATATTGACAGCATATTGCAAGCTCCAATTTCCACACTTGTTGGCCGCAGTCAGAGATCTGATAAGGAATAAAAAGTAAATTAGAAAGATAAACAAGGTTTCATTATCAGACTAAAGCATTTTACGTTGTTTTCTTAATTCTAATCATACAAACATGTGCTAAGCATCCCAGCTCCAGAAACCCCACCACTGTATGTAGACATCATGTAAGTAGACACATCCCAGACATGAGCTCAGGTGATGATGCCCTCGTCCATTGGCATCTGCCAGTTTTCTAAGAGTTTTAGAATTTTAAGAGTAGTATATGCAGCAGCACATTCCAAGGCATCTAAAAGGGTGTGGGTAGGCTGCACAGTAGTGATTGGCATGTCAGCTCTGTCATTGCTAACTATTCCTATTACAGTGAGTGAGAGGACTGCTGGAGATTTAAAATCTGTAGTGCACAAAGCTCTAAGGCTTTAACCCCTTACCGTACCTGGACGTATGAGTACATTGTAACGATCGTAACGCTGGTAAGGGGCTTTGTAGCAGGATCACAGGTGTTAACATGGCATGGCATGTTCTTGCCCAGGCAGGAAATAATAAAACCGCCATCTTTGTACATCCTAATGCACTGTATTACAATTAATTAGGCTGTATAAGCGATCGTGGCCCCTAGCGGTGAAGCACTCTAGGGGGACTCAAAGTTAAAGTAAAAAAAAATTAAAGTGTAAAAACATAAAAAAATATTAAAAGTTCAAAATAACCCCCTTTTGCCTTTTTACAAATAAAATAATAAAAAAGTTACACATATCGCCGCGTCCGAAATAGTCCGATCTATTAAAATATAACATAATGTATCCCGTACACTGAACAATATAGAAGAAACAAAATTCCAAACGGCAAAATTATTTTTTTTGGTTCATTTCACGTCCCCTAAAAATTGGAATAAATTTAATTTAAAAAAGTATTCCCATGTATTCCAAACTGTTAGCAATAAAAAGTACACTTCAGCCCACAAAAATGCCTCCTCTCTCAAGTCTCTAGTTGTTAGTACAAAAAAGTTATTGTTCGCAGAATATGGCGCCGCTGTGCAAATTTAAAAAATAGAAAATGTTTTTTACGGTACCAAAACAGAAGAAAAACCGTACACATTTGGTACTGCTGGATTCATATGAACCTGTAGAATACAGATAACACATTATTTTTACCAAAGATTGAGTGCCGTAAAAGCAAAATTCCTGCAAACATGGCACAACTACCTCTTTTTTCACATTTAGATTTTATTTGCGGTTTCCCAGTATGTTCAATGACACATTAGAATTTACATCTAGTCAAGTCGAGGTTCGTTAAACATTTTTTAAAAGTTATGGCTGTGGGAAGGCAAAGAAGAAGAAAATGAAGAGCCACGTTATTTTGACCGTGGTGAGTTAGGGGTTTAAACTTGTCATTAACTTAGGTAAACAAACTCATGTGCTGGAAATAAGACTCAGCAGGGAGTGACATCATCATGGTGGGACAGAGCAGCCGGAGCAGTCAGATAAGAGAGAGCAGAGAGAGGTGGTCTGTAATCAAGGGAAACTTGTAAAAACTGTCCAACAGTAAGACTGTCCTTGTTGCCCATAGCAACCAATCAGAGTCCAGCTTTCATTTTTCGAGAGCTGTATAAGAAATGAGAGCTGAGTTCTGACTAGTTGCTATAGGCAAAAAAGATGTCTTACTGTTAGATACCATCCATAAACAAGGTTTACTGCTATTGAAGTATCTACATTAACTCCTTAATGACCGCCCGCCGACTTTTGACGTCGGCTGGTGCAGGTTGTTCGTTTTCAGCGACGTCTTTTGGCGTTGCTGCAGACATCGGAGTTTGCGGCGCCCGACGCCGCAGCAGCGCTGGGAACGGGGCTGTACTACACAGCCCTGTTCCCAGCACAGCTCCTGCAAGCACCGGGGAGCGGGGGAAACCTCCGCTCCCCGGTGCTTTAACCCTTTGATTGCCGCAGTTCATCACCGCAGCGCAATCAAAGGGTTTCCCTGCTCTGTCGGGTGATCGTAACACCTGGTGACCCGACAGAGCCTAGGGAACACACAGTCAGCCCTGAGGACCTCGAGTAGCCCCAGGGCTGTCTGTGTAACAAGCCAGTGACCAGGGCAGACTGTGTGCTGCCCTGATCACTGCCTGTGTCAAACTGACACAGATTTAAATGTATTAGCATATATAAATGCTACTAAGTGTAAAAAAAAAAAGTGTAAAAAAAAAAAGTAACAGTTCTCCCTTCATGGGATTAAAAAAAAGTAAAAACCATAAAAAGTGTAAAAAAAAGAAATAACAAAATAAAAATAAATATTTATTAAAAAATAATTGTGCATACATTACACACATAAAAAAACCTACACATATTAGGTATCCACACGACCGTAATAACCTGTAGAATTAATCTAACAAGTTAAGTGTGAAATGTGAATGGTGTAAAAAAAAAAAAAAAAGGGGTTAAGGAGTTAATGTTTCATTTTATATTTCTTTATAATAGTGAAATTTAAGGGGGCTGTCCTCTTCTTAAAAAAAAATTATGAAATACTCCTGGAACCTCATTACAAGAAAACAGAAACCTTACACTCACCTTCCCCTGGTCCTCAGCTAGAGTGCTGCGTCCCTCCGGTCCGCTGATTGGTGCCACTTATTTACCTCCCCATACAGGAGTGAACAGCAGTGAATGATGTAAGCAGAGGCACATGACCGCTGCAGCAAATCAGGGGCTGCACAAGTGCTGTCCATGCTCAGAAGTACAAAAATAACAACAGAAGATCGGGGAGCCAGGGACCAGGAGAATGCGAGTTTAGTTTTTTTGTTTTTTTTTTAATAGAGCCACCAATATTAGATTTTTTTTTATTTTGAGAAGTGGACAGTCCCTTTAACTCCTTAACGCGCCATGACATACCAGCATGTCATGATGATCAAGCAGGCAAATGAGTTGCGCCCAAAGAATCATTGTGGGAGCCTGGTGAAAAGTGACAGCCGGGCTCCTACAGTTGCAGTCAGGAGTGGAGAGAACTCTATTCCCAGTTAATTAACCCCTAGGCTACTGCAGTCAATAGCGATCGCCGCAGCTAAAGAGTTTCACAAAGAGAAGGAGCTCCCTTTGTCCCCCATTGGCACCTTAACAACGTGATCACAGGGTGACAATGGTTGTCATGACAACCGAGCATCAAACAATGGACTCTGGGTTGTCGTAGGCCTATCAGATAGTTGTATAATACATTGCAGTTCAGACATGGACTGCAATGTATTATATCAGTGATCTAACCATCACTTACTGTAGTATAGTCCCATAGTGGGACAAGTGAAAACATTTTTTTGAAAACTGAAAAAAAAAAATAGAAAATACATTAAAACATGTACACCACCCATTATTCATTTCACCCATTTACCGTTGTAAAAACTAAATGGCAGAACTGCAATTTCTTTGTTCATCCCCCTGTACATAAAATGAAATAAAAAGCAATCAAACCCCAAAATGATATAAATGAAAACTCCAAAAACGTGTTTTCTTTCCTAAATAAAAGTGTGTTAATTGTGCAACAACAGTATAACATAAAAAGTAGTTTCATATTGACCTGTTGAGTAAATTTAACATGTCATTCATACCACACGATGACTTTTGTAAAAAAATTAAAATAAAAAAACAGTACCAGGATTGCTGTATTTTGTTTATTCTGCCACCCAAAAACCTTGATAAAATGTGATTAAAGCATCACATAACTCTCATTATAGTACCAATGAAAACGTCAACTCATCCCATTAAAAACAAGCCCTTAATCTGCTACATTTCTATTGTGTAAAAGTAGGAAAACATGTTGTTTATGCTGCACGGCGAATGCTGTAAAATGAAACAAAAAAATAGCGAAATTACAGGGTTATTTTTTTTTTTCATTGTCATGGCCTAATTCTTAAAAAAAAAAACGAAACACCTGTGGGTCCAAAAGGCGCAATATACCCCTATATGAATTCCCTGAGTGGTATTTAATCCAAAACACGGTGACTTCTAGAAGGTTTCACCTGTTCTGGTACTTTGGAGGCTTTGCAAATGTGACACCCAAATCTGCATTCCAAAAGCCAAACAGTACTTCCTCCCTTGTACACCTTGCCATGCGCCCAAAAAGCAGTTTACACCCACATAGATTGAGGTGCTTATAGCCAACATTTCTTGTGAAAATAAAAAATGTGCTATACCTGTGTATAATTTTGAAAACTGTAATTAGTTTTTTTATGGCCCAAGGCTAAAAAAAACCATGTGAAATACCTGTGGGGTGAAAATACTCACTATACCCCTGGATAAATTCCTTCTGGGGTACAGTTTCCCAAATTAGATCTTTTTATGAGTAATTATTCACTTTAGGGTGTCCACAAACCTGTAATGGCGCCTAAAAAAATCTAATGAAAATGAGACCCCAAAATCCAGTATGTGCTCCTCATATTCTGGAGGTTGAGTCAAATAGCGCACTATGCCACATATGTGATAGCGCTAAAAACAACAGAATCACGGGATTGATTTGCATTTCTCTGTTCATAATTACTGTGCTCCAATAAAAAAAATGTATTAAACTTGAAACTTGTATTAAACCTGAAAATCTGCAAAAAAAATAAAAGATTTTGAAATTTCACCTTCACTTTGCTTTAATTTCTGTGAAACAGCTAAAACTTTCTAAGTGTTGTATTAAATACCTGGAGGGGTACAGTATCTTAGATTGAGTAATTTATGTTGGTGTTTAACATATAAGCCCCTCAAAGCCACGTCAGAACTAGACTGGTCCCTAAAAAAAATCTGTGTTGCTTAGTTTCTTGAAAATGTTCAAATGTGCCATCAAATTTAAAAGCCACTTAAAGGGGTTGTCTCGCTACAATGATTGGGTTTTAATTAAAAGATCTTTAAAAAACAAGCAGCTTTGCAATATATGTTCATTACAAATGTCCTACTGATTTTGAGTTAGCCCTGTTAGTAGGAGTGCATCAGCTTCTCAAATTTCTATAGCAGCCGACCTGTTGATCCTTATCTTACTGGCTGTCAGGTCTGTATGACTCATCAGCCTTTGAAGACAGGTCGGAGCAGAGAGCCCCTCCCGCACAGAATGCTTCTGTAGTGGAGGGAGGGGGAGGGAGGACTCTGGCTTCTGTGTCCATGCTGCCTGGATTAACCCTGTGTGTGCCTGCTTCCTCCTGCTCTCTACACAGATAGATGTGACAGCAGTGACCCTGTGTGTTACTATAATCATGATGTGTCTGTGGAACTGTCACTATACTAATAGAACAGATCAGGCATGTGAATACTTCATGCTCTGCTGTACTAGTGCCTGAGTATAGTAACACTTCCCAGCTGCCCTGTGTCTGTTCTGACAGGATTTGTTGTTGCTGGAGATGTGGAGACTTGTAAGCTAAGTAGGGGATATAGGAACAATTGCATCCCTCTGCTCTGCTATTAGCATACAGATTCACAGACCTCTCTACACTCATAGATCAGCCCTCTGCTGCAGCAGACCTAGGCAGGCACACACAGGGTTAACTCTGGCATCAAACCCCCTCCCCCTTGCTGTATAGAAGTTATGGAGCTGCCTGTGTGCTGAGGGGAGGGGGAAGAGGGAGCAGAAGAGACAGACCAAGAAGCACACCCCTCAATTCAACGATCAGGCTCACTGACCGGCTGAAAGCTTGTAATGAGACAACTCCTTTAATGTCCTAAAAAAATAGAAGGTTATTTAAAAAATGATGCCAACATAAAGTAGACTTGTGGTAGATGTTAATTAATTACTATTTTATTTGATATGACTATTTGTTTTACACACAGAAATTTTTAAACTTTGAAAATGCCAAATTTTTTAAAATATTTTTTACAAATGAACAAAGACTGTATCGACCACAATTAATTGCTAACTTAAAGCACAATGTTTTTTTTCACTGTTTCGCTGTTCATTTAAAGGGGTTTTGCCAAGAAGTGAGTTCCTTACCTAACAGGCTGATACTCCCCTCTTGAAGCTTGAAAAAAGGGACGTGTTTCTGTGTTTAAAAAAACAAGTACCTCCTCTGTGATGTCATCACTCCACCTCCCATGCACGTTCCTGATACTCAGTCTCTGTACTTGAGCAAACATTGTTTTGCTAATCCACAGAGGAGAACTGTATTGTGCACAAGCTACATGCATTTTATTTCTCTCTAATTTGCTCAGGAGAGAAGATAAGCTCAGCAGGCAGCCTTCTTTCATTACTTCACGAACAGCTGCAGGGAGAGAGGGAGGGTGATTTAGCAGAGAGCCAGGGAGAGTCTGCATGTTTACTCAGATAATTCCATTACAAAAAGTGGATTCTCTATACAAAAGACACATGATCTTTTTCCCCAGTCCCTTCAAAGCTCGTTCGTGTTCCCTGTTATCAGATAAGAAGTGCAAACAACGCAAGTGCGGCCAGATCAGCTCCTGTCAGCAGCTTGTCTTGTCTAATGTAAACTGTCAGGAAACCAAGGGCATGTAAGTCAGGCTGTAGCTTTCAGAGGCTTCACTTTTATTGATGACATATATTTAGAAAAGTGATTAAATACCCATTTTGGAGGATCCCACATCAACATTAGATCGTGGCAAAACCCCTTTAAATATACATAAAGCACAATGTATCATGAGAAAACAATCTCAACATCACATGGATTAAAAAAGCATTAAAAAGTTATTCTCAGATAAAGTGACACATGTAAGATTTGAAAAATAGGGCTTGGTTTTTAAGTCCAGAGTTGGTCCTTAAAGGGTTAATAAAAAGGCACTCCTGTTATGGTTTTTATGTTTGTTTACCTGACAAAATAACTCTTTGTTACGTTTACTATGACATTGGGCCTTATTCCCTAAATGGATTTCAATGTGGAAAACATGCATAACCTACACCAAAATCTGCATGATTACCACACTGAAATTTGCATTAGAAAAGCATCCTTTTATATTTAACCTGTTAATGACCGCCCGCCATCTATTGACATAGGGCATTTCAGTTCGTTTGTGCTGTTCCCAGTGCAGTTCCTGCAAGCGTTGAGCGGGTGAAACCTCCACTCCCCAACACTTAACCCTTTGTTTGCCGCGGTCTGTGATTGCAGCATAATCAAAGGGCTTTCCTTTGCTCTGTCGGGTGATCAGGGACTCCAGTAACCCGACAGAGCCCGGGGAACGGCTGCATAGTCAGCCCTGGGGACCTAGAGTAGCCTCAGGGCTGTCTGTATAACAAGCCAGCGATCAGGGCAGACTGTGTGCTTTCAAACTGATACAGATTATAATGTATTAGCATATATGAATATGCTAATACGTTACTAAGTGTAAAAAAAAATGTAACACAGTTATCCCTTCATGGGAAGTAAAAAAACATAAAAATGAGAAAAAAAATAAATAAAAATAAATAATAAAAATAATTGTGCTTACAATACACACACAAAAAAAAACAACCTACACATATTAGGTATCTACATGACTAATAACCTGTAAAATTAATCTACCAAGTTATTAAGTGTGAAATGTGAATGATGGAAAAAAAAATAATAAAAAAAAACAAAAAATTGGAAAAAAAATTGAAAAAAAATACTGCATTAATAAGTGAACTTAAACTATGCCTCAAAAAGTACAACTTTTCACGCATAAAGCAAGGCCTCAATTGTGTCATTGAAAAGATCAAAAAGTTACGGCTGTTGAAACACAAAAACCCAAAAAAATGTGCTGGTCGTTAAGTACTTTCCAAGTGTTCGGATAAAGGGGTTAATGGAAATTTACACTAGCCAAAAAAGAAAAAAGACAAGGGGGCGCACAATAGTGAAATACATCTCATATTAAAAAAAGGTGGAGATTCTCACCTGAAGTGGTTGTGCTCGTATTGTAGAGGCACAACAATCATAAACATGTATGGGATTTAATCCTTCTCTCGGCAGCCACGGTTCTTTCCAGCGATCCTAGACTGCTGGATAGGAAGCGTGCAACAAACAAAAATGGGGAACCGGCGCACGTGGATTATAGGTAAATGCCAATGATGAAGGCTGGTATATAGAAAACTTCTGAATTTTATTTCTAAAACAGTAAGGAAATTATCCTAAACTGATTAAAAACATACATAGACCTAACGTGTTTCGCGCTCCAACTTAGCGCTCATCAGAGGTAATAGAAAACTTTTTTCCACATCTCATTTATAACACAAAGTATGTCCCAATAGGTTCTTGATTACATCAATCACTTCATTAACAACAAAATCTCATTGGATCAGAAAACTGTCAATCAAAGGCATCATAAAATTAACTCTTGTTTTTTAGATTATGCAACAGTCATCCTGTGACCACTGTACTTATGGGGGGTTTATTGTGTTTATCCTGTGGTAGGTTTCATATTTTTTTTTTTTTTTTTTTATCACTTGGAGAGTTAATTTTATGATGCCTTTGATTGACAGTTTTCTGATCCAATGAGATTTTGTTGTTAATGAAGTGATTGACGTATTCAAGAACCTATTGGGACATACTTTGTGTTATAAATGAGATGTGGAAAAAAGTTTTATATTACCTCTGATGAAGCGCTAAGTTGGAGCGTGAAACACGTTAGGTCTATGTATGTTTTTAATCAGTTTAGGATAATTTCCTTACTGTTTTAGAAATATTTAGAAATAAAATTCAGAAGTTTTCTATATACCAGCCTTCATCATTGGCATTCACCTATAATCCATGTGCGCCGGTTCGCCATTTTTGTTTGTTGCATCGGAATTTACACTGTAACTTGTACAGTGGATTTTGCAATCTATGATGCAGAAAATTCCAATGTCACTTGTACCGCAAGTTTCTGTTCATAAACTGTGTCAGACCTCAGGATGTTGATTAGCCCCATTAAATGGTGATAATCTGCATCCCAAAACATGTTAAAACCCGGCGCATGTAAGAGAAAATCCACTTCAGAAATCTGCAAGTATTTATGCCACAGATATGCTGTGGATTTTTCCATTTGGAAAAATGTACCATTTGAACATACCCTTAAATATTTTTTTAAATCATACATACAACTTTTTTAACTTCTCAAAGAAGTGGCCTAGTTTGGGCCTTAGGGAGTATTTATGTGTTTTTTGTTTGTTTTCTTTACGTGTATTTTGCAGCGCTGTTTGTAAGCCAAAATCAGGAGTGAAACTTGCAAAGAGAGAAAAAGTGAAAGGCTTGTACCTCTTATGTGTTTTGGATCCATTCCTGGTTTTGACTTACAAATACTGCTGCAAAATACACGTAAAAAAAAAAACAGTTGAACCCTGCCCGAGTTGTAGTTATTGATACCGCTGTTTTGGGATACATATATTGTATTTAATATCTTTTATTCACTACTTGGTGGAGAAGCTAAAATAAATCTTCTATTGTCTTCTCAGATTTATTTTTAAGATATTCTCTGTGTGAAATAAAGAACATTCTATTGGACAATAGAATTATGCAAATGCTAAATTTATACAGTTTTTTATGTGTTATGTCTTGCACAATAGAAACTAGTTTTTCTTTTCTTGTGTTGCCACATTTTGAGAGCCATAACTTTATTCCTCAACATAGCTATATAGGAACTTGTTTATTGTAGAATGAATTGTAGTTTTAATTGCTAGTTTTATTTATTTAGCATTTAATCCTGTTTTAAGAGAGAGGAAAAGCAGCTCTCACTGTACAGGATGTCACGGATCACGCCGCGGTCCGTGGATTTCTGGGTCCGCTGCGGCTCCCTGTGCAGGGCCTTACAGCGGCTGTGTCATTGTACTCTGTACCCGCTCCTGTGTCCCCTGCTGCTCAGCGTTGGTCACCTGTTTGCGATCCCGTGCGTATCCAACCTCTGTGGCTTCCTTGGCGTGTGTGCGCACTCCCTGTCCCTGTCCAGCGCACCTGTTTATGTGCTGGTTCCTGACGTATTACCAATCTCCATTACCTGCTGAACTCCTGTCGCTGCACCAGTCAGCTACTACCTTCTGATACCTGGCATCCTGCCTAGTCTGTTACTACCCTGGGACTGTGCATACGTTTACAGCTACACCATCCGTTTATCCGTCACCAGTGTCCGGTGCCCTGTCTCGCACTTTGGCTACCCACCGCGAGTGTTACCATCTGCACCCAGGGTGGGCCCAGAGGATCCACCATACCCAGATGTTTCTAACCATCCTGGTTAGAAAACGTGACACAAGATAGATACAGTAATTATGTCTTTTTTGCTAATAATATATTGTGTGAGAGGAAATAATTCAGTCCTGCTCAGGGACTTAAATTTGCAAACTTTTAATTAGAAAATACACTGCAATACTGTATTAGAGAGTATAATTTGCCTTAGTGTTTTACTGCCACATAGTCTATTAGGGTATGTTCATGGATTTCAGTGCATATTCCGCTGTGTGAAGCCCAGCAAGCCATACCTCATGACTGTAAATAGGATCTGTACCACCCTATTCACATACAATGGACAATTTCCCTGGCAGAGTTTTCTGTCGATGTGGCCATGAAGACTATCAGGGGGGAGCGACATTTCCTAATTGACTAGAAGGGGTTTGGGCCACAAGAAAGGTCCTGGGAGTCGGAAGACAATATCCTCGACCTCAAGTTCCTCCAGGCTCAAAAGAGGAGGAGGCCTAAGGAGGGTACTGTCACGGGTGCTCCCGCGACCCTCACTCTGGATTGCGGGCTCACCTGTGCCCCTGCTGCAAGCGGTTCCGCGACCTTCCTGTCTGTTAAATTTAAAGGGCCAGCACGCCGGTGATTTGTGATCACGGGACGCTGACCCTATTTAAACCTGCCCCTTCCTGCCGGTCCTTGCAGGATCGTTAGTGCTGTGTTGCCTAGAGAGAAAGCATTTCATAAGTGTTCCTTTGCTATTCCGTGTCCCGTACCTATTTGCTGCTGTCCCTTGACCATGAAGCTGTCCCGCCTCTCCTGACCTTCCTGCCTGTCCAGACTTCGAACCAGCCTAGTGATTCTTTACCACGCCTCACCTCGGCCGCCACTGCAGGCAAGTTGCGCCGGGGGTACCGACCTGGGGGCTCACTTGCCGCAGCAAGTCCAACCTGCTTTGTGGGTGGTACAGCGGATCCACTACTCCAGCTGTTACAATGTCATATACACACATGGACAAAATTGTTGGTATCCTTCTGTTAAAAAAAAAAAACCACAATGGTCACTGAAATAACTCACAGCAAACAATCTATGTAAATCTCAATGAGACTTCTGCACCTGTCCACAGCTATTTTGGACCACTCCTCATGAACAAACTGCTCCAGCTGTCTCCGGTGTATCCAGACTGCATGTTTCCACTCCTTCACAGATGTTCAATAGGATTTAAACCAGGGCATATAGGAGCCGCTTTAGAATAGTCCAATTCTTTGTTCTTAGCCATTCTTGGATGTTTTAGTCCTGTGTTGGAGGACCCATGACCTACGACCGAGACAAAGTCTTCAGACACTGTGCAGCACATTTCACTCCAGAATGCCTTCATAGTCTTGAGATTTAATTGTAACTTACACAGATTCAAGACACCCTATGCAGCTGCAGCAAAGCAGCCACAAAACATAACCAAGCCTCCTCCATGTTTCACAGTACAGTCTTTTTTTCTGTGTGCTTCATTTTTGCATCTACGAGCATAGAGCAATTGTGACTTGACAAAAGCTCCAATTTTGTCTCATCTGTCCAGAGGACATTCTCCCAGAAGCTTTGTGGCTTGTCAATATGCACCTCAACTAACTCAAATCTAGGTTTTTATGATTTTCTTTCAAGAGTAGTTTCCTCCTCCTCATCTTCCATTAAGGCTTGGTTCACATCTGCGTTGGAAGATCTCATTCAGAACCTCCGGCTCAGAGGTGAAATAAAACGATGGGATCCATTTCCCAATGGACATCCATGGTGCCCGAAGGACACTATTAATTACAATGTGGCCGTTTGGTTTCCGCTATGGTGTCTGTTATTGAGCCAGAAAAAAATGCGCAGAAACCCTCACCTCCCTCTCGACTATGCTGCTTTTTCTGTGATGCAGGAGGATAACATATTCAGGCTGTCTTCGCCCTTCTCGTCTGTAGGAGAAAGCGCAAGAGCAGAGACAGGTTAATATCTTTTACTTAGACTGGGATGCAGTGTGCATCTATAGTTAACACCTTAATGCCCCATAATTTACTATTATATTGTAGAGACTTTAAGGATGCATGGAGTGGGCTCAGGAGCTGAGTTCACCTATATAGGTGGGATAACCTATACAAGGTACTAATAATCTGATCTCCTGGAGAGCATAACCCACCTCCAGGTGTCTGAAGCTGGCCACTAATATTAGATAACTTTTGGTTGAGCACCCCTTCCATAGGTCCTTCCATACACATGCACACTTGGGTTGAGGGTACATGTGTTCTGTATGGAGACAGAACAGCGGGTCCGAGTCACCACGATGGATCCCGCTGGGAGGCAGGATGCGGAATCCATCGTGGTTACTCGGACCCGCTATTCATCGTTTTACAAAATTTTTTTTTTGGGACTAAGCATTGCTTAGTGTTTGTTTTATCTGCCCTCTCGGGAAAATCTGAAAATAGAAAAATTTTGGTATTCCCGGGAAAAACCCCACACAATTGGTGGGGGAAACGCGTCGGGATAGATATATGGGGATTTTTATTCTGTGTTTGTTGTTATTAGTTATAAGTAGAGATGGGCGAATTTCTCAAAAATTCGATTCGGTCACTTCGCCGAATTTTTCCCGAAAAAAATTTAAATTCGGCCGAATTACTTCGGCACAAAAACGGTTAAAAAGAGCTTTTTCCAGGCTGCCAGACCCTGCAGGGTGTTTTGTAGAAGTTGGCATGCAAAAAATTGCAGAGGGAGTTTTTGGTCTTCATACAATTTTGTGTTTTATTGACCGCAGATGACTGCCGCCGCTTTTAGAATCGCTTCACAAAAAAAAATTCCCTGGGCATTTAAGGGGGAAAACTCCCAAAATACTCAAGCGGGGAATGTACCCTGATAAAGTCATGCCAGCGAAAGCGGAAAAAAAAAGTGAGGCTCGGGTGGCAACATCAGTGACAAGTGGGAGGGACGGCGGCAGGGCCCCCCAGCAGCAGAGGTCAGGCAGTGGCACAATGACTTTCTGGAGGTGGCAAAACACGGGGAACCCAGAGGGCACAATGATGAGAGGGGAGGCCGGCGGCGCATATGGGGTCAGGAGTGACACAAGGGACACAGTGGGGGGACACGACGCAGCAGCATGAATCGGGCAGTGGCAAAAATGACTTTTGGGAGGCGGAAAAACAGTATTGGCCCAAAAGGGGGCAAAACCCCAAACAGTGTGGAGGTAAAGGCGGCAGCATATGAGGTCGGGATTGGTCAATGACATTTGGAGGCGGCAAAACAGTATTGGGCCCAGATGGCCAATCACACGTTGGAGGACGGGGGCAGCAGTATGAGATCAGGCAGGGCAAAATGACATTTGGAGGTGGAAAAAACAGATTGGGCCCAAGGTGGCACAATCACACAGTGTGGGGTCACACACAGAAGCATGGTCGGGCAGTGGCCAATGACATTCGGGAGGCGGCAAAACATTTTGGGCCAAGAGGGGCACAATCAACATGTGGGGTCCGGGCGGCAGCATTTAGTCAGGCGGGGCACAATGACATTCGGGAGGGGGCAAAACAGTATTGGGCCCACAGGGGCCCACACAGTGTGGAGGTCAGACGCAGAAATGGATGGGCAGTGGCAACAATGACTTTCTGGAGGCGGAAAAAGTATTACCCCACGGTGGCAAAATTCACACAGTGTGGAGGTCACCGGCACAGATGAGTCAGGCAGGGGCACAATGACATTCGGAGGTGGCAAAACAGTATTAGGCCACAGAGTGGCACAATCCACAGTGGGAGGTCACACAGAGAAGCTGAGATCGGCGTGGCCAATAAAATTCTGGGGGCGGCAAAACAGTTTGGGCCCACAGAGTGGCAAAATCACACAGGTGGGGTCAGGGGCGCAGAATAGGTCGGGCAGGGGCAAAAGGACATTCTGGGGGGCGGCAAAACAGTTTTGGGCCCACGATGGCACAATCACACAGGTGGAGGTAGGGCGGCAGCGTATGAATCGGCGGGGCCCCAAATGAATTGGGGCGCAAAACGTTTTAGCACAGAGTGGCACAATGATACAGTTGGGGGTCACGACAGCAGCAGCATGAATCAGGCAGTGGCAAAATGACATTCGGGAGGGGGCAAAACAGTATTAGGCAACAGAGTGGCAAAACACACAGTGGGAGGTTGACAGCGCAGCATAGATCGCATGGACAATGACATTTGGAGGGGGGCCCAAAAACAGGGGAAGCCCCAGAAGGGTACAATGACGGGAAGCGGGGCACGGCGGCGCGCATGAGGTCAGGCAGTGGCCAATAACACGTGTGGAGGGCCGGCAGGACACAGCACAGCAGAGGTCAGAGATGGCACAATGACTTCTGGGGGGAAAAAACAGGGGGAAAGCCACAGGGTGCACAATACTGAAGCGGGGGTCACGGCGGCAGCAGCATAGTAGGGCATGGCAAATGACACAGTGTGGGGGGACAAGGCAGAAAGCCACGCAGCAGCATGGGGGTCAACAGTGGCAAAATACACAATGGGGATGTCACGGAAACAGAACAGCGAAACAGCTTTTGAGGTATAGAGGGCACAATGCAGAGGTTTTGAGGTGGGTGGCAATACCAGCCCCTGTAAAGATGGTGGGGGGCAGATGGAGGAAAACTGTCAGGATGTGTGGGCACGGGGGGGTGCGGCATCAGAATATGGTGAGGCAGGGTTAAACCCCAGATGACCCCTAAGGTTTGGGTGGTGAAACCCGGGCCGACCCACCCTGTTTTCATCTTGAAAAAGGTCAGGTTCCCATTTCCCCGGGGACAAGGGGGTTCTCCTTGGGGAACGAGGGCCCCGCCCACGGGAACCCCGCTCTGAGCCACACTACGGGCCCCGGGCGGACAGCTTCTCCACTGCAAACTCGGCAAGTTGCGGCCACACACCCAGTTTGGTCCCCAGTGCCCAGCGGATCTTCTATGGGGTGGCAGATGTGCCAAGGGGCCACAACCTGTTGGTTCAGGGACTGTCCAGGTCCTGCTGCGCTGCTGCTGGGGGGATGCCCCCACTAGGCGGGTTGAAGGAAAGCTGCTCATCAGTACTCCAGACTTGGGGTTATACTTGGTGGTATGCCCCTACCCCCCCCTTAGAGCCACGGAGAAAATGAGCACGAGGAAAACCCCCCGGTCAGACCTGTCAAAGGGGGGGGACATGCCCCAAAGGCAACGGGCCAAATGTTTAAAAGGAAAAGGATTTTCCCTTAGTTTTGAGTTTGTCTTCCCTCTCAATAGGGGGAAAAAGGATTGGGGGTGCGAGGGTCAATAGGGGTGGAGACCAGAATCATCCCCTGCCGGGATACTGACTTTTCGGCTGTCATAGCCAGGAAAATACATGCTGGGGCCATCTCCCCAAAATTTTGGGCCCCGAGGGGCTCCCTGCCTCCTTTCCACTGATACTGCCACGGTGCTTGGGGGTCCTCCCTCGTCTTCCCTCACCCCCACCCACCTCCCCCAGCTGCTCCGCTCCCCCTTTCCTTGTCACCGGGGTAGAAAATCACTCTTTTTCCCCAGACAAACTTTGCTCCAATGTCCTCCTCCTCCTCCCCCATTTTTAGTCCCCCCCCGGCTCATTTGGCCACGAATGTATCCCCATGTCCCCAGTCCCTGCCCAGACAGATTTTTCAGCACTGTTCCAGAAAAATGAACAGTGGAATGCGTTTTTTTATCCTAGTCCTGGGGCGGAAAACAAATAACGTGCCCCCCTCAATGGGTAACAAAGGCAGGGTCACGCTTTGGTGATTTGGCTAATAAAGTTACAAGGGGGTTTATTTTGCTGCCTGGATTTTTCAAAAAATTTTTTTTAATGGCCTTTTCTTTTTCAAAAAGTCGGTCCAAAATATGGGGGCCAGGGGGGAAAATTTCAGCGGGTGGAAACATTGCATATCAAGTGTGTGGGGGAGGTGTTCGCGCGCAACTGAGGGGGGTTTTCCCTGGCTTTGTACAAAGGATAAAGGCATGAAAGGTTTCCTGGCCATTTTAGAATGTTCTGAGATCGGTGAAGACTTGGGAACCTTTTCAAAAACCGATTAAACAGTGCCCATGCAGGGCGCATGGACCACCCCCTAGGGTGCAGCGGGGACACCAGTTCCCCCCATTGCCCGACACATGGTTGTTTTGCGTTGGCGGGAGAAAGCCACAACGATTTCTTGCGATGCGCGGAGCAGTTCCCCCCCTCACCTTGGGGGAAACCCAGGTGTGAATGCGTGACCCGCTGTGCCCTACCATTGGTATGAGGAGCAGTACTTGTGGAGGGCTGAGAGGGGGGTGGTGGTGGGGAGGGGAGGAGGCGGAAATTTGGCCGGGTGCAGCAGTTTGAAAACTGGAGGAAAAAAAAGGGCTCTCCTGTCCAAGTTGTTGGTGTCCCTGGGGAACCATTACCCCGTGGGCCGTTTAAAAAACTTACTGGCCCCCGACCGTAGTTACAGCCCAGAGTCCGCGCTGCCTGCACCCTTTGGAAAAAACCCATAAGCCCAAGGGCTGACCCACCTTTTGTTTTTAAAATTTTTGAAGTGTGGTATGCCTTTTTGGAAAATAATGACGGGTTGGAACCTTTCCTCCGGCCGGGAAAGCCTTAGTTTACTGAATGGGCGATCCCCCATTTTGGAAAAAGGGGGGACTGGGAAAACCAACAATTGGACAGGAGACGGTCCTGCTGCACCCTTTGGAGGTTGGTGATACTTTTTCTCTTTTCAAGTCGCTGAACGACTGCTGGGGCCATGAGTAGCGAGGAGCAGGAGCATTGGAACGGGGGATGATGTCAAAGAGAAACAGTCCCCTTTTGCAGAGGTGGTGGAGCCTTGACTGGCTGCAAGGCATGCGTCCATGGGCGCTGTGTTTGGGCGGGAGGAGGGACCCCAATCTGAGCCAAAAGTTTCCCCAGGCCAAGGTTTGGGCCCTGTGTTGCGCAGGGCCGTGGTGCCAACTTAGCTTTCCCTGGCCACGCTTCCTTTCTGCCCACGATTCCAAAAATTTCCCATTTTTGGCTCTCCCTTGTTTAGCAAAACTGCCCCCGGAGTATCGGATTTTCCGCCAACCCCCGCAAAGAGTGACTCTGCCCACTGCCCCCGCTGAGCCCTGTGCCGCTACTTTCTTGGACCCGCGAAGGGGTTTTTTACCCCTGGCCGCTTGGGTCCCACCCACACTCTGCTATCCACTGCTCACGGCACACACCCCCTTGCTGGCTGCGCTGTGCCTGACGGCAAACCCCCCCACTTTCCTGACGTAGAAGCCTTGCCTCACCCGGGTCCCCCGGCGGGTCGGTTAATCATCATCTATTTGTGTTTCATCGTCATGTGTCCCCCTCACCGGTCTTGGGGGTGCCGAGGGGGTGACCTCTACAAAATGACCCCCCCATGCCCCCTCCACATCTATCTTTTTCCCCCTACTGCAAGAAAAGGGAAAATTTGGGCCCCTTTTTTTCGCTCCCAATAGCTCTGCTGCCCTCCTCAAAATTTTTCATCCTCGCTATATACTGGCGTTTCACAACCACATTTGGGGAAACTCTGGCTGAGGGAACCGGGTGGGGAAGAGGTGGGCTCAGCGGGGAGGGCCGCTGACCCCTCCCGGGCCCCTGCCAAATAATGGTTGTGTTAAGGTTCCCAACTTTTTGGTGGGGTTGTCAGATGTCATCTGGGGAAGAGGAACCTAGTCACCAATAAAAAAAACCCCTTGGGTTGCTGAAAACACCGGCCGCTAGATGCAGCGGCAGTTGTACCACCGAGTGCCCCTGCTGTGTGTCCCCTTGCTGTGCTGCGACTGGGGGGCCCGTTCCCGGGGAATTTTTTTTTTTTTTTTCCCCGCCCTGCAGGTGCAAGCCTCCACCCTCTGTCTGACATACTGTTTGTTCTAAAAATGTACGACACGTTTGAGATGATATTGAAAAATGATAAAATACACCCTGTCTTTGATCCAAATGAAACCCCGTACAAGCTTGGGTAAAACCCTTGGGTATAAAAATTCCTCCCCAAATGGCCAGGAAAAATTTATTGTAGTGTATTAAAAAACTTTTGTTTTACTAAATTTTAAAAGCACAAACAGGTTAATTAACCTTCGGGCTGAAATTTGGTACGGAAAAAATGTATATATTTTGGGGTTGAAAAAAAGGTTTTTTTTTGTCAGAACCCGCAAAACAACGCTTTATTAACCCCCCGGATATAAATTGCGCCAAAGAATTTAGCCGCCCCAAATAGTAGGTTTGTAGCGTTTAAATTTCGTGTTTTCTCGCCCCACAACAAGAGATACAGTTTAATTTAACCTTTGTTGTGAATTAGGTACAGGAAAAAATTTATATATTTTGGCTTGAAAAAGACGGTTTCTTGGGGTAAGCACACCAGCACAACCACGCTTAATTAACCCCGGGGTAAATTGCGTAATAGAATTGAGCCGCACAAAAATTGGGAGCTTTGTAGCGTGTTAAATTGGTGTTTTTAGCCACACAACAAAAGTACAGTTGTAATTAACCTTTGCTTGTGAAATTTGGCTCAGGAAAAATTTAATATTTTGGCGTGAAAAGACTTTATTTTTGTAGCACACCAGCAAAAAACGCTTAATTAACCCCCGGGTGTAAATTGCGCCAAAAATTGAGCCGACAAAATAGGCTTTTTGCGTTTAAATTTGGTGTTTTTTCGCCACACAACAAAAAAAATACGTTGTAATTAACCTTTTCTTGTAATTAGGTACAGGAAAAAAAGTATATATTTTTGGGGTTGAAAAAGACGTTTTATTTTGTCAGCACACCCGCTAAACAAGCTTAATTAACCCCCGGATGTAAATTGCGCCCAAAGAATTTGGGGCCCCCAAAAAAGTCTTTTTAGCGTGTTACAATGCGTGTTTTCTAGCCACACAACAAGAGATCGTTGTAATTAACCCTTTGCTTGTGAATTAGGCTACAGGAAAAAAATTTTTAATTTTGGCTTGAAAAAACGGTTTTTTTTTGTCGCAACCCCGCAAAAAAACGTTAATTTAACCCCCGGGTGTAAATTGCGCAAAAGAATTGAGCCGCACAAAATATAGCTTTGTAGCGTGTTCATTGGTTTTTTTATGCCACACAACAAGAGACAAGTTTAATGAACCTTTGCTTGGAATTAGGCTACAGGAAAAATGTATATATTTTGGCGTTTAAAAAAACGGTTTTTGGGGTCACACCCAGCAAAACAACGCTTAATTAACCCCCTGATGTAAAATTTTCGCAAAGAAATTTGCCGCACAAAATAGGCTTTTTAGCGGTTTCAAATTTTGGGGTTTTTCCCACACAACAAGAGTACATTTTTAATTAAAACCTTTGCTTGTGAAAATTTGGTACAGGAAAAAAGTAATATTTTGGCGTTGAAAAAGAGGTTTCTTGGGTCGACACCGCAAAACAACGTTTAATTAACCCCTGGTGTAAATTGCGCCAAAGAATTGGCCGCACAAAAAAAAGTAGCTTTGTAGCGTGTTACAATTTCGTGTTTTCTATGAAAAACAAAAAGAACACGTTTTAAAAAACTTTGCTTGTGAATTAGGTAAGAAAAAAATATATATTTTTTTCGTTGAAAGACGGTTTTTGGGGTCAGACACCCGCAAAAAACGTTAAAATTTAAACCCTGGATGTAAAATTTCGCCAAAAAATTGAGCCCCACAAAAGTAGTTTGAGGGGTTATAATTTTGGTTTTCTACCCCAAAAAAAGGATACAGTTGTAATTTAAACCCTTTTCTGTGAATTTTGGCTCAGGAAAAATTTTATATTTTGGGGTTGAAAAAAAACGTTTATTTTTTTCACACACCAGAAACAACGCTTTAAATTAACCCCTGGGTGTAAATTGCGCAATAGAAATTTTAGCCCACAAATGTAGCTTTTTCTGTTTAAAATTTTGTGTTTTTTTACCCACACAACAAGATACATTTTTAATTACCTTTGCTTGTGAATTTTGGGTTTTAAAAAAAATGATATATTTTGGGGTTTAAAAAGCGGTTTTTTTGGGGCAGCAACCGAAAAAAAACGCTTACCCTTAATATCGAGTAAAGCCAGTTTTTCAGCCCAAAAAAATGGGCTGTAAAACCCCCCCGGCTTATACTCGAGTCACTGTCGCGGCCCGGGCGCTGCGATGGCCCCGGGGTGCGGACCTTTCCCATATGCGGCTCCCGGAGCGCATTAAATGAAACTAGTGAGCCCACATGGGCCGGGCGCTCTGGGCCGGGACTGCCGCGATCCCTTCACCTAAAGCGACTCCCCGGAGTGCATATAGGTGAAGGGAACCACGGGGGCACAAGGAGCGGGCCCCCTGCTCCGCGTGTCCCGGGGGGGCCAGAAACACGGCGTCGGGGGCCCCCGGCAAGGGAGGCGCGTCATCACCTGTTGCCGGCCTGTGACGTCACCCGCCGTGCCCAGAAGAGTGGAGAGCGCGTGGGAGGCGGACGGGGAGAGACGGGGGGCGGCGGGGAGTCAGGTAAGTGTTTTTTTTTTTGTTTAAAAAGCCGCCTATATCTCCTAGGGGGACTGTACCTGCCCATATCTGCCTAGGGGGACGACCTCCCTTTCTGCCCGGGGGACTGTACCGGTATTACCTCCTAGGGGGACTGTACCGGGTATTACCCGCCCAGGGGGGGCTGTCCCTTATAACTGTTAGGGGGAGTACTGCCCATAACCTGCCTAGGGGGGATGTCCTGCCCATAAAAACCCACCCAGGGGGACTGTACCTCCATAACTTCCTATGGGGGCAATACCTGCCTATAGCCTCCTATGGGGCATATAGCTTTATACCTGCTTTAAAGCCTATACCTCCATAACCTGCCCATGGAGGACATTAAATGCCTATACCAGCTATCTGCCATGGGGGGCTTTTTAACCCCGCCTTTACCCGCCTATACCTGCCAATGGGGGACATTAAAATGCCCATACCAGCCTATACTGCCTTGGGGGGGCATTAAATGCTATGTAATTTTACTGATTTCTATTTATTTTTAAAATTTTCCAGTAGCCGCTGCGTTTTCCACCCTACTTATACTCGAGTTTAATAACTTTCCCGGGGTTTTTTGGCAAAATTTGGTGCCTGGCTTATATCGGGTCGCTTTACCGGATATACGGGAATTAACCCTGGTGTAATTGCGCCCAAAAAAATTGAGCCGCACAAAAAAGTAGCTTTGTAGGTGTTACAATTGCGTGTTTCTCGCCCCACAACAAAAGTAAAGTTGTAAAACCTTTGTTTAATTAGGCTACAGGAAAAAATTATAATTTTGCGTTTAAAAAACGGTTTCTTGGGGGTCAGCCCCAGCAAAAAACCTTAATTAACCCTGGGTGTAAATTTGCACAATGAATTGAGCAGCCAAAAATGAAGGGGTATTTTATTGTAAAAACGCTGTTTTTTTAAATGAATACAACAGGAAAATGGTTGATGCCCCTTGAATATTTAATTCTGTGGGAAGATAGCATTAAAAGTTATCAAGAGCAGGGGACGCCAGGGCTTCAGATCCCTACACCAAAAATTAGAAATGAACATTTAAAAGAACATCTCTGGACAAGGAGACACCCACATAAATCGCTATATAAAAATCAATTCTTCGTAAGAGTATCCCCCGGTGCACCTTCCCCGATTTAAAGGGAGGAGGAGTTGACTCCCCGGATCGCACCCGGGCTTTTATAGTGCGGGGACGTCACAGAATCCCCCGGGGGTCTTATTGGGGTTCACCTCTGCCAAAGCAGGGAGGCTATGCCCTTCTTCCTCCAGTTGCTTTGCCCTGTAGCCCATGTGCTGCAGCCCTTTTATCAATCAAAAACACACTTCGTTCAAACCCCAAGTACCCCAAAGTTAAATTGTTTCCGAACCCAAGTTTTCCCGAAATTTTAAACGAATTTCCCCTTCGTTAAAATCAATTCGTATTTCTATTATAATTTGGGGGCGTAAGTTTATCCTTTTTACTCACACTATATTTTGTTGGGTTTTTTTTTGTTTATAGGTGTATAATAGGGGATTTTTAGGGATTTGTAGGGGTTTTATTAGGATAGGGTTACGGGGTGCCCCTTTTTTAGGGTGGTTCCCGTTTTTTTTGATCTTAGGATTATAGGGAGTTTTCTAAATGGGGACTTTTTGGGGTGTGCTATTTTTGCACTCCTTTTTAAAATGGGTGTAATAAAAAGTTATATTTTAGGTTTTGTATCTTTGCCATGAAGGTATTGGTGGTTAACGTTTGTTACGGTTCTAGTGAGCCAGCCTCCCGCACATCCCCACCCCCGAAATTAGGCGCATTACAAAGTGCTGCGAGTGATCTGTAATGCGCCTGATATTGGTGTGCGGGCAATTTAAAAATATAGAAAATGGGGCTGTGTTAGATGTCGGGCTGAAAAGACTCCAGACTTCTGGCGCAGCCCCATTCATACATGTTGCCCTATGTCTAATGGAAATGCTACTACTAATGGGTTAAATGTAGCTGTAACCAATAGCTACAGTATGTTCCACAGCTTGAGCAGGGGGATGTTGGTGTGAACAAGCTGCTAAAGTTGTTGTAGTTCCAGTGGCTTTTACTGCAATGGTCACAAGGATTACAGTGGCGGTGGTAATGGGAAAAATGAGCTGCAAAACACAGCAAAGAGGGTTTTCTCATGTGCTAGTGAGGGGCAGGTCAGTGCATTTGAACCTTCAGACAGTAAAGAAGTGCCTGGTTTTGACGCAACTGTTAAATTTTCCCCAGAGGTTATGGAGGAAAATAGTAACCGTATCATAAAGATGGCAGGTCCTGTGGTTTGTGGCCACCTACAGGTGGGGACCCTCAGCAGCCAGATGTCTGCTGCACCTACTGGTGTTAAAAATGTGACTGAGTTGCATAATGTGAACACAGTTTGGTGTTTGAGTGGGAGAACCATAAGGATGATGGCCGGGCTATTATGACTGGTATCTCATTTGTAAATGTGTCGGCCATTGACTCCTGCGCACAGTGTGAACTTGATGGTGAGCAAGATGCAGGAGTGATAGAAGCTGGGAGCTCTCCCTTAGTGACTGTTTATACTAGGGGGCAGGAGATGGTCAGTGAGGACCAGAGGACTTGTGATAAAAAGAGGTTTGGATCTCATTATAATCCTGCAGTAAAAGAGGTAGCAGGTTGGGGCTCAGGTGCGCCCCAAGAGGCCATGGTGGATAGCGACCTTGAGAGGTGTGCTGTCATTACAGCTTCTTGTGAAGTTAGTGTGGTTGCTGGGACCAACCAGAGGTCTTTTACTTTTGTGGGACTCAAAATAGTGAATACATTGCCCAGTGGGCACAAGGAAAAGGCAGTCTGTGTGTGTCAGAAGGCTACTAGGTATGATAGCACTGGTATTGGGGTTGTCAATAGTAATCCTGTAAATGTCAGCATGTGGGCTGCAGGTGATAACATCCTTGTTGCAGGGCGTGCATGGGTTGTGCCGTAGAAAGTGGCTATGTCCTGTGTGTTGCTTATTGTGGGGTGAGGGCAGGGTATGAGCCCACAGCTGAGCTGTATATGGACAATGTAGTCTCCACCTCTGAAGATGTAGGGAAGATGTTGCTCCAAAGTAGGATCTTTGATCCTGGAGGAAGGGTTGTGCAGGGTGAAAAGTTGTAAGGCCTTTATCAAAGCGGGGGATATGTGGCAGAGAGACCTCAGACAGTCATATGTTTCTGCCACTAGTGGAGCAAAGCAGGATACCTGCAAGCAACACGTCGCCAAAGTCAAGTGGCCTAGGTGGGGGAGAGCCATCATGTATGCTGCAAGGGGGGGAGGGGGGGGTTTTAGACCCGGGGTTTTTTGGGAAGGGGG